>JAHDVE020012087.1:0-74962 GCA_022606495.2 Halesus radiatus
TTGCCCGACTACCCGATACCACTGGAATTGCGGTATATTATATATTATTATATATATATATTATTTTAACACTAATTTCATCGGCGGAGTTATTTGTTAAATCGTTCGATTTCAACCCGCGTTCCCCCGAATCTTGTCCTGCAATAGGGTCTATTATGGCCTGAACCGCATTTGTGTAACCAGTTATAATTTCAAATCATTCTAATTTGATCGACTATATCATACGTTTCAAACTTCAGTAAGGTAGGCATTTGCGTGAACCTCCAGCAATCTAGTTTTATTTACGCGGACTACTTAAACCATTCTACGTATATAAAAAAAACAATGTAAGTTTGTTTGTTTCTTTGTTCTCGATTTTCTCGAAAATTACTTGACCGGTTTCGCTGAAAAAGCAGTTTTTTTATTAGTGCCGGGAAGGTTTAGAAAGTAATTTGAATGAAATCCAACATGTAAAACTGTTGCTATAACGTTTTAAAATTAACATGAAAAACATTGAACTCGCCATGTTTTATTTAGGTTAGCCCATAAATTTAATACTCTGGTTAGCCACAGATTGCATATTCAAAAGAAGAAGGTTTTTTGTGGGTAGAATATTTTCAAAATGGAAAACACGAGTAGGTACCTACTTAATAACTTTATGATTTAGATATATTTTGAAAAAAATAAACGTTTGGAATGAAATAAAGCATTGAAATTAATGTTTATTTTTTTGGAGATAGTTATTTTCGCTGTCAAATCAATTATGGCACCCTAATGACAAGCAAGAATTCACAACTTCATTACTTTATACAAAAAAAAATAATTCCAGGCAAGGCCGGGTACACATCAGCTAGTATCACGTAAATCTCAAGATCGGGGGACCCTGAATCAAATTAGCATTTTAACTTTCATTATAATAAAATATTTTTAAACGTTTCATCAGTATTTTTACTTCAAAATTACTTTTATTTGCTTATTTTTGTTAGGGTGCTAAATATTTATTTATTTATTAAAATTTCGACGCCTAGCTAGTCTATAAGCATTTTCCTACCTGTCACATCCGAAACTGCATACGAAATATACAACTTATAAAGTGGACTGTAAATACTAAATACTACCGACAATGATGTTTGATAGGTTTGATTATGATATAAATATAGGAAACGGACGACCAAATCACATACCACGATAGCATCTGCAAAAAGGAGTTCGATCACACAAAACAATCACAATACACTTTTATCAGTAACACTACATTGACCCGATAATAACCCAGAGCGCGGTACTCGAAGTAATTGCCGCAAAACGACAAATAATGCGAAAAAAAACCGTATTTTCCTCACAAAAAACTACACCAACCCAATTTCGACGACAATAATTTTATTTCTGTGTGCTCAAAACAATTCTAGTTCTATTTTCAAAATAGTTTCAAGCTAGGTAATAATGGCTAGGAGAGGTAGGAACTGAATAAATAACATCACGGTAGGAACCAACCGTCTTCTCAATTCAAAATCCAACACTTTCCATTTTTAGTATTTATGGCAAAATTATAATTTTATCTATTAGTATTTTCAATACAATGTTATTCTTTATTTAAAACATTTTATTTTATGTGGCTGCACTCTTATAGTAGATATCAGTTCTTACTCAGCGCAGCGAACGCAGCCAAAAATAGACAATGTTCCAAATTCAAGTCGCTCTGCTTTTCTATGGGTTTAAATATTATAGTTGTGAATAAATATCAACTGCATAATTCATTTTTCTTTTCTCACGAAATTCTCAGTAATTCTCAGCTTTAATTATTTTACTCTAGAGAGATTCAAGCCGCGTTAGAACATTTGTATTAATCACCCTAAATGTATATCAGTGTTAACAACGATAGTGTTTTCATTTAACGAGTTAATAATCACACGTCAGCGTTAAAATTTTCGCGATAATATTCAATCCATCCATTAAATCCAAGAATAAGAACTTTGGATCAGACCGAGGACTTTATGGCGTAGACAATCCGTTTCAAACGATTTTTTATTGTTGTTGATTAACCGTTGTTTTTTAAATACTCTCTGTAGTCTGCAAATACTTTGGAAGTATCAAATTTATTTAAGAGCAATCAAACATATAACGTATTTTCATTTACCTCAAACTTTGCTTATTTATCATTCCGTTGATTTATATAAAAGCCTTAAAAAGTATCAAGCCTTTGAATATTTTTCATGCATAACTGGTTGAGACTACTATTGAGTATAGCGACTAAAGGGACAAGTCGATAGAAGTGTGCCCGAGGTAAAGCTCACTTTTTCCTTACTTCTAGTGAAACCAATAAAAAAAATCGAAAAAGGAATAATTTCTTTAGTAAAAAATCAATTCTGTCGGCCTATGAGTCGAAGGGTATTTATTATGCAGTAAAGTATTATCAGTTTTCACTAGATTACACTTCTATGGAATATCTGTTCGGTGAGTTTAGCCATATTGTCTCACATTATTGACTTAAAAATCGACTAGAACATTACTTTTCTTTAGTTCAATCTATCAAAAAATCACTGTGTCTCTCAATAAAAATTACATATTTAATATTTTTTATTTAATATCAACGGTATAAATATACCATAAACAACAATTACATGTCACAGTTTAAAATCATTTTAAAAGGTATCTATTAAATGTGGAATTAGGACGTACAATGACATCAGAGAGTATATAAAGAATAAAAGTTCATGAAGGATATAAAAGTAGAAGATATGCGTACATATAAAACATACAGTAAACTTAATTTATGTTAATATTGATTGACCAGATATGATAGTATAGCCTTCTTGTGCGATCTATTTAACTGCCTTCCGTGCAGTTAAATAGATCCGCTTCATCTGCGTATCTATTACTAACTTCATGCAATCTAGGTACAAGCGAGTGATTGTAATGCTCAGTCCTGGTGTTGTTATATTTAAACAGGATTTTGGAACGAGTAGCTCTCGGAGGTATAAAAAATTGAATGAGGTTAATTAAATCAGGGCTCTCCATACTACCAGTTTTTTTAGTACAAAGGTAGCTTTTTTAAATAATTAAAAAAAAATCGTAAAACACGTAAACCGATCAAGTAATAAAATCGCTTGCAATATTTATGCTTGACCTTTTGTTTCGACGCCCGAAGTAATCACTTAGTTTCGAAGCTGAAATGTTTGTCTAAATAAATATGAATTGTAGACTCGTGAGAGTTGGATAAAGAGCCAAAAAAATATTTAAAAAATTTAGGGATTCCATTCTGGATTGTCCGGATTGAAAATAATACGGATTTCCGGTTTAACGCAAATAAAAAGGTATTTTTGCCACATGAAAAGATATTTTTTTAAAATATTTTTCCTTACTGCGAATATTGAAATTTGAAATTTTTCATGAAATTTCGTTTTTTAAAAATCAGGTTTTAAAATTTGTATTTTCAGAAATACCTCCGGATTATCAATCTCTATTTTATAGAATTCTTCCCTACCAATGAATAATAATTATATCTGGTAGCAATCCTAGTCCTATATGAAAATTAATGTGAAAAGAGTAAAAATCGTTAATTAGCAGCAAAATGGTGGCACTTTTACTGGCATTTTTACAGGTTTTCAATGGCTTTAAACTTAAGTAGGCACTTGAATTCCAAAACCCTAAGAATAATGTATCGAGGATCTCTTCTCATTATTTTTTAATGCTTACACATCTTACTAACTAACCATTACGCTGTTTCCCCCCAGGGGTAGACAAAGAGGACGGACCGCCAAACAACTCGTTCTTGGCATACACTTCTGGCTGCATTCACATTCATAAATCGTCTCATAAATACTATTCTATTATTCTGATTTCTGACATGAGCCGACTCAAGTATTTGATTCACTTGATCTTATCATGTTTTCTTAGGTCGTCCCCGACTTCTTCTTTCGCGTCAATCGTCACACGTCTTCTTACACTCCTTCTTTATGCATTCACTCTATATTCCCAAATCACCTTAGCGTCCCTTTCTTAATCTCACTCATTACGCTTACATTAATCTTGAATTATTTGCGAATCTCAACATTTTTCACACGATAGGTTTACCACACATTCGCCTCAGAGATCTCATTCCACGGCATTCAATCTACTTTCATCTTTCCTTTGCCAGTTTCATGCCGAACTTTCATACATCAGGGTTCGTATCAGCACTTCGTTGTGGCCTGCTAACTACGCTTCTTTAAACAAAATTTTGTTAGCGCCAACAGCGTTCAGTCCTCCACTAATGGAGTTTTCTGCATTCACTCTTCTTTCAATATCCCTCTCAGTCTTTCCATCTCTTGTAAACATACTTTCCAAATATACAAACTCATCGACTTGCTCCAAGTATTTCAAATTAAACGGCTGAATAACAAAATATGTGGCATCTGTTGTGCCTCTTCTGAACACTTACAAAGTTTTTTTATTGTCAAACAATTGTTTATATTTTAATTGACTACACCAAAACATTCCACCTTTATCAGTAAAATAGATATTTTTATTTCATATATTTTGGTGGCTCGTTCATAAATGCACATCCTTTGTGCAGTCCTCCTAAGTAAAAATGTTTCCATTCTTTCCTGTTAACCTTATCATCCGATGACCTTTCTAATCCGACATACTTTACTTCTATTACCCTTTCTGACGTCTTCTAACATATTTCAACCTTATTTCTTATCATATTCTTCCCACGTATATATACATTTACCACTCCTATTTTCTTTAGCAAGGGTCAACGGATTCCCTGTAAAATAACAACAGGGAATTCACCGCAGTTCTCAGAAATAATAAAAGAAATACTAATATTTTGTCTGTGTCTGGATAAACATGAACGTTCATGTCCGCGGTAAACGTGGATGAATAATATTTATTTATTTGTAAGAAACAAACAGATTTTAATATAAAGGAAGTTTAACAAAAGGTAAGCCAAGAAAGTTTCTTGTGCTAACAGTGGTTAAGTACGGATGTTTTCTTTATGAACCTAACAAGATAAAAAAAGAAAGAAAAAAAACAAAAAGGCGAGGAAGATAGGATCGGGGCAGGAGATGCTCCCGATACATTTATACTCGTGCATCAATTTCTGGTCGTCCATATTACTTCGGTTCGATATTTTGATAGAATTTTGTGAAGAATGTCGATATTGTGAAATCGTCCGTTATATTGCGCACAAATACGGGGAATTGGAGAATTTATCCTAATATTGGTCCTGCATGCGGGCAAATAAAAAACAATAATAAAAACATAATTATTTTTATAAACAATAATTATTAGCCTGAAACACTCATCCAAATTGAAAAAACCTTCCGAGCAAAGATAAATGTCGCCGGCAGGACTCGAACCTACACCCTTCTAATATCCGGTCAGATGCTCCACCATTGAGCTACGTCGGCTTATCGCAAACCCGCCAAGTTAATCAATATATACTAGTGTTTCATTCAATAATTACGGTTTTTTATTATATTTCACCTGTAAACAACCAACTTTATTGGGATGAGGAAGGCTTGTAACGGCTAAATCCCTCACTAGGTGGCGTCGAGACAAATTACGTCTTCATTTTATTGGTGAAAAATGTTTTGACTTGTCAAATATTTATTAATTGATAAACTAAAGTTTTTAAGACGAGATTTTTTGGCGACATTTATCTTTGCTCGGAAGGTTTTTTCAATTTGGATGAGTGTTTCAGGCTAATAATTATTGTTTATAAAAATAATTGTTACCCTCTGCGCTATGCACAAAAATCTTGTCTTAAAAACTTTAGTTTATCAATTAATAATGAAAACATATTTTCATATGAAGGGGTAACTTGGTGATGTGACATTATAATTTAAAAAATAAAACAATAACATGTGATGTAAACAAAGTTATTAAAAAAAAAACAGTTTGTTAGATTAGTCTTGATGTTATGCGAATCTTTATATATTGTGTACGTTGTGGATTGTTGATCGCACGTTGTTCATAATTAACACAGTTAACTGCAATCATAAGACAATATGGCACAAATAACTTAAAAAGGTAGCTATTAAATGTGGCATTAGGTCATACAACGACATCAGAGAGTATATAAAGAAGTTCATGAAGGATATAAAAGTGAGAGATATGCTTACATATAAAACATATAGTAAACTTAAGTTAAATTAATATTGATTGAAAAGATATGATAGTATAGCCTTCTTGTACTTAACTTCCGTGCAGTTAAATAGATTCGCTAAATCTGCATATCTATTACTAACTTCGATCTAAGTTAAAGTGTCCGGTTACCATTGTGGTATCGCGGGTTCAATCTTCTGCTATCTAAGAGTGGAAGGTACTCTCAGTATCGCCCTGGTGAAAGACCACCATTCAGAATTGAAACGTTGCTTGAAATGACTTTTAGCCGTGTTTGGTGACCAGATCTGAATAGCCAGGTATTTTCCCATCTCCCTCTTCCCCTTCTCCTTCCCCTCCCCCATACCTTCAGCCTCACAACATTCCCCAATTGGGAATGCCATAGTCTCACTGGCTCCAGATGGTTGGGAGCAGTTGGGACTCTTGTGAGGTATTCATATATAAAAAATAATAAAAAAAAGTCCTTCGCCATTGCACAAGCGACATTTTCCGCCTATAACGAAGAAAGTAGGAGAAATTAAAGTATTGAATAACTAGTAACTTGAGAACGTTTTTCTTTCTAGAAAAGGGGTTTACCTATATCAGCGTTAATAGTGACCAAATCGTCTGTTGTTGTGAATAAATAATGAATTAAAGCAAAGGACATATCGCGCGGTAAGCCCACCTGTCCACCTGACACATCCTAAATGCCACGTCTATTTACAGCTAACTGTTTTATCGACATCAGCTTATAATGTCGGTATAAATGCCAACCGCGACTCCAGTCAATGACGTTAACTGAAAAAAAACCATTCTCCATTCTGTATTGTTTCAGTTTTAAAAAATGCGACGTTTTAAATGTTGGAATTACGTTGGCATTTCAGGTTTTTTCAATGGATACGTTTTATAACCGAATCAAACGTAACTTTAAGAAATTGAATTCTTGATCTAATCTATAATTATTTTGAAACATTGACAGGAAGAAAACACTTGTTTGTTAGGTTAGGTTGTTTAAATAATAACAACTATTCCGAATTTTCAAATCATGTTTTTGACATGAATAAAGGTTTAAATTTTTTACATACCAGTACAACTGGTTTACAATTTAAATAGTCAAATATATTTTTTTTATAATTACCTATCTCTTGAATTTATTTTCATATTATTATTAATAATAAAAATAATTTCTTTTCGAGTTCCAATGTAAATTTGTTATTTAACGTTTTATAATAATTTTTGATTAATTACTTACCGACTTTAATAAATTTTTGTTCGTGTTTATTATTTATTTATTCTTATACTATTGTGTTCTATGTTTATCATTTGTCTATACTTGATATTATTATTTTTTATTATTCTATATATTCATCGATAACGGTGAACGTTATTAGATATGAATATTAGTACGAATTTCTTTTTAGAAATGATAACGTAATTTTTAAACAGTTTCGAGTAACCGTTTATTTTGAGAAACCGAAACGGTTTCGGTTATTTTGAAAAACTGAAATCCTCACTCCTAGTACTGAGAATATGAATACACCACTCTTTTTTTTTTTTTTACAGTAACTCCACACAGGAGACCAAGGAGGAAATAATTTCCCTCAAGGCCTATATCATCTTTGGGGATGCTGTGTGGAGGATCTTTTAGAGGATAGGAAGGAGTGAACTTGGGTCTTGAAGAGACCCATGTTATAGGATGGAGGAAACATAGAGGCCGGCAGATCATTCCACAGCCGAGCTGTTGAACACAAGAACGAGTCGTAGAAGCGACCCGTTCTCATGTGACAAATGTCAACCGTGTGCAAATGTTGGGCGCGCGTTTGGCGTGTTTCCCGACTATGCACCGGTGCCGAAGGGATCAATGACGCTAGTTCCTCGGAGCATCTTCCATTAAAATACCGGTAGAACAAGGACAGCATTCCCACCCGACGTCTGTGCTCCAAAGATCGCAACCCATTTGTTAAGATAGGCGAATCTATCAAACGGACGGACTCTAGGTCAATCATGAGCCAAAGTCATATCAGATATAATTTCTTGTTTTTTTTTTACGGTTTTCATCGACATGAAAATCTGTGTGTCATGTTTTATGTGTTCTTTACTTATTGTGTTTCACATTGTTTCAGAGCGATGGTAGTCCTTGCGCCGCGCGAGCCGCCGCCACGCCACCCGCGGCCGCCGCGGCCCCCACCCCTCGCCCCTCCCCTTCCAAAGGTAAGCGATCGTAACCACTAAACAATAGAATAAACATATTCTTCACTTCTTCCATTTCCCTACATATTACTTAACCGCCGTGTCATTATACAAAGATGATGAGAGATTAAAATCGTTAAATCGAAAGGTTTGAAAGAAATCGGATATTCAATTTTTAATTATTTTATTTATAGTTTTAAAAACCTCATTGTAACATTAAATTATTGAAGAATATAATATTAACGTAACCTAAATGAAACATGAAACTGAAAAAACAACAGAAAATAAAAAGATATCGGGAAATTATCGGGACAATCGCTTTATAATCATAATAAAGATAGCTGCCAATAATATAAGATTAAAAATAGAGGATGATATTGACAAACTGTTGAATTTGAGATATGATATCGATGAAGGTGACATTAGCTAAGTTGGGTCCGAGTCCCAGATGCGACTGATACCGTTTTTTTTCTGTTGTTTTTTTCGGTTTCATGTTTCATTTAGGTTATGTTAATATTTTAGAAATCAGATATCTCCAAATTTACATTTAAACAAATGAAAAAAATGCATACGTGCACAGGTACGTCTTGTCAAGTCGATATTAGTTCCCAGCTAGGCAGATTGCCTATTCTGGGAACCAAATGCACAATGTTATGTGTGGTGTAATATTTTGTAATGATTGTTATGAGTAATATGTACGAATTAATTTAAATGACATTTATTTATATTTATTTATATCTACATATTATGCAGTACCATTAAAGATAATACATTTTTTAAAGAATATTAAAGGTGCTTTGTATGGTGTTTTATAATGTGGAATGACGAGTAAGTTTTAAGAAGTGATACTGTGAATGGAGTGTTATATGTGTCGTGACCACCTCACTAGGATAACTTATGCTGTTCACGTGGATGTGTTAAATGTGGTGCAAATATTGATCTTTATTGATTAGTTGTGTTTTAATGTTTTAGTTTTGCTGTACAAATGTAAATTAGGTATAGAATTTGAATTATTTGATTAATTTTCAGACTCGTCTCTATGTTAATCCTTTAAGACTACCGGGGCTTGATTACGTTTTTTTAAGAATAAGGAATTGTCCATTTTCTCAGGATTTGTTTAACTGCGATTTCGATTGCATGATAATTACAATACATTTTTAACAGAGATCCTGTTGTAATTATCGCAGTATTATTAAAAAAACTGTAGGTGCACCTCACATTCTGAACAAGTGTTGTTGATTATTACGTACTTTATAGACTTAGTTTTTTTAAATTTTTAGAATTTAAATCTAAAATTTTTATCTGACATTTCTGACTTTTACCATAGGTACTTTACAAACATCGCAATTTCATTAATTCGGTTAATTGAATATCATTATTATGTGACAATTGACTCACTAATAATGTTTAATGTCAAAATTATCCATAATATTGAGATTTTTTGTTGTTGTTAAAATTACGCAAATGTCGATATTTTTAAAGAATGTCGTTCGCTGAATGACAGCTGTCATCCGAGAGAATCGGAATCGCAGTCAAACGAGAAATCTTTAAGCCTAAAGGAAAGGATAAAAAACTTTTCTTAAAAATAACCAGAATGGGCCACCTCCAGTGGCCTGAACCCACACAGCAATGTATTTCGTAATATATATGTTCAAAAAACAATTTCGTCGAGTGAAATTTTTTCATCAATTTCAGCAGAAGTAGGGATCTTTTTTGTGCTTATTTCTGGCACACAGGCACACCCGTAATATACTTCTACAGGTTTATCTCTTCAGTGTTTATAATAGTCTAGATAATAAATCATATTATTATTACCACGTAAAAAATACGTGCAATGTAAATTGCCTATATCCGATTTGGCAGGCGCCCTTTCACGTTTTGATAAACATCTTTAAATTCATGCGTTAAATTTGATCTAGCATCTGTTTGTAACGTGGAGGCAATCATTCACCGACTGAGACGAGGGTCTATGGCGGAGGTCCATGACAGGTCACTTGGCCTCGCATCCTCAAATCTGTGTCACTTGAATGTCGCGGAGCGCCAGGAGGTATATACGTTTTAATGTCCTTCCAAGAAGATGAAACGTTTTGGAATTTGCTGTCCGTGTTACATCAAAAACAGATGGCCTTCCAGTATATTATTTGATTTGCTGAAGAGACAAAACGATAGAAATTTGTTGTAGGCATGTCTGTTTGCCCGAAATAAGCTAAATCTTTCCTTAATATTACCGAAATTAATAAAAAGAAATCAAATATCGAAATTTTTTTGAACAAATAAGCTTTTTCATTGGCCTATTTCTAGGAGTCGAAAGGTCTTATGTATGTGGGTTATCTTTTTAATTTCTTTCGGAGCTTATCCGTTCTGTAGTTTTACTCTTATTTTTAAAGACTCTTCCTATGTATTTGTATCTTGTTTAATTTTTTGTGTTATTTGCAGGCGCGAAGGCGGCAGCAGGAGCCGCCCTCCGCCGCCTCCACTTTAGGGCGGGCCGCCAGCGAGCCAGCCTGCCGGGACCGAGGGAACCTGTGCCCAAGGTAAACAAACATGCCAATACAATCATAGATAATAGAAATAAAGACTGCCGACTGTCGACGAGCTATGACCAAACTGCAAGGACTAACAAAACAGTTTATGCAAAGTTATTATTTTGATCTGTAAATAGAAACAAAGGCAGTGCACCGCTGTGCGTAGATGTAAAGAACATAAAATAGTTGTACCCAACCAATTAATTACTACTTATATTTGTCTTCTACTTGGATTTCTGGCACGAACGCCTAAAAATTATCAATTTTGACACGATTAAAGGTTTCTTTTTCATATCAACATTATTGATAATTAGTCGACACTTGGTAGCACGACCGCAAATCACTCAACGCACTAATTTGATAGTCGACATCGACTAAAATATTATTTGAAGTCAGACTATACTCGTGTAACTCCGTACTGAGCAGAAGAATTGTGCTGTTTTGGCGACAGCCGGGAGGCTGCGGCCTTTTATATCAGCGATACCGATGTGTGAAAAAATGGAGATACGATTAATGCTTGTTACAATACACGTATATTTACTGACGCCATATTATAGACTGATGGACCGATAGACCGATATAAATACTGATATTTATCCCTTGACACAGTTTGTGAGGTTGCCCTCTGTTGAACTCGACTGCTGCGGCGGCTAGCTTGGATATTGGTCGCCGGTGGTTGTCAACTCAGCAAATTCCCCGCACTAGCGTTTTGAAGCAACTGGCTTCTTGATATCGGTGAAGTATCATCGTAATTGTTGCACTGTGCGTGTATTTTTTCTAGTTTATTAATTGACCTTCATAGTTTATTTATCCAGTTCGCTCTCTATACAAGCTAGTCTACGAGTCGGTTTGAATTTGAAAATTCAAATCGAAAAACCTCAGCCCAGGAGCACCAGCATGAAAGCCAAAATCGACACGATGAAAGTCTTAAGTCTTTAACAAAAATGGGGATTAGTCGACAAGTGAATAAATAATTTAATAAAAATAACTTTGTAAAAAGAATAGACATTATTTTAACTTTTATGAAAATATAAATTGTGTCAGTGTTTGTAAAGCTTTTTGTCTCGACATTAATTCATTTATCGATCAATGGTAATTCTCGTGACATCAATAAACAAAAGTCGATAGCTAAGTATTTATATATCTTACCGATATTGCTTAATCATCAATACTGTGTGCTATGTAAGTTAATATTAAATTAACAATCTATATATTCGCTGCGAATTCTACCGTATTTAAAAGATTGACAACTTAATACCACTTGCGTAAGGCTTTTAAAATATTCAAAATAATTTTAATACACAACAAATACTTGACACTTCGTTAAGTGTATTGTCAAAATATTGATACAGAAATTGTTTGGGAAATCTCTCTGAATAATATTCTACGTGGCAAATGAAACGAAAGCTTAATATAAAACACTGCTTCGCTGTCATGTTATTTTCCAATCTGAACTCTTTCTATCCACTTCAATTCTATTGCTTTGAGTAATAATTTCCTTCTGTTCATGACAGAAACCACCATCTCGTCGATCGAAATGTCGAGCTTTCAAAATTAAATGGCCTGGTTTAATCTGAAATGTTTTCGCCCGTTATTAATTGAAATACTCTCGCGTTCTGTTATTAATTATGTAATGTGTATTATTTCTATTGTTTTTTTTTAAATTTATTTTATCTTTTTATGTTATATTTCTTTCAAAGAATATGTTTTGTTTGAAAATATAGGTTCATGTCAAAAACACTTAACGTAAGATAACGTTTGCGGGACGTATTATTTGTAACTACTTAAACTAACCATCACGCCATTTCTTCGCAGTGGCGGGCAAAGAGGAAAGACGACTACACAATTCTGTTTTGGAACACACTCTTTGCTTCATTCACATTTATACATCGTCTGATAGATACCATTTTCAATTTGGACGGCGGGTATCGATACCGCTGCCCCGAAAACCATTCATTTGATAATCAACACCTCTACCATAGTTCAACCCAGGTAGTTAGCTACGTTTGGTGATTGATTTAACAGGGCAGCTGGGTTCATGGATGCTGTGAGGTATGTCCAGGTCTTGGCAGCGGATGTGTCTGCCCACAAGCTTGAGTGGTGAGTAAAATCGAGAGAGGCCGGTTGAGGGAGATCCCTTGACCTCTCCTGCCGTACTCTTTCGACCCATTGCCATACACCGCAGTAGGAAGGATGGATTCATATGTTCATCACTCCTGGAAATATTGACTCCCAGATTTCTACCCACACCTGATAACGTTTTCCTTTCCAGAACTTTCTTCCCCCCCCTTTCCTTAAATCTACCCCCACACATCATCCCTAAATATGACAAAGGCTCTGAGAGAAATGATTTTCCTCGAGGGCTTCCTGTGTGAGGTTAATGTAAATGTGTTTCTCGGGCCTCCCCTACTTCTTCTATCATTCACTTTTGAATCATGTATTCTCCCTACAATTTATGCATCCATCCCTGTCCAAAATTAAGTTAAATTTTTCAATACTTAACATTTTCAAACATCAAATTTCTTTTTCGAACAGATTAGTTATTTAATAAGAAATTCCAGTTTAATGAATATTCACATTCTAACTTAAACACCAGTATTTTTTATGTAATTTTCATAATTAAAATGATTTTTAAAGTTTCGTTTTTTCGAACCCCGCCAAAATGCTCTAAATCTGGCAGGACACTAAACTGGTCTAAATTTTTCCAAAACCTGCCGACCAACGACAGGGGTTAAAAGCCATGTAACAATTTATAAATTCTACGTATAATAATATATGATATAATTTGTATATTCAGGATTAGCGTTGTTGATTCATGGGACATGTACTTTTTAAGCCATAATATTTTTTTTATCATTGATATAATATTAAAAACTGCTTTCTTGCGAACTACCCGTTAGTTGTGCACCATATTATTTTGATTTTTATATATTAAAATCATATTTAGTATTGTTAGAATAATATATATATATATATTTTTTTTTTTTCATAAACATCATTATATTACATATTGTCTCTCGCAAATGACAGGATTCAGCCTCTATGCTCTGGAATGCACCCTAATTTGTTTGGTGTTTTCAAACTGCACAACAGAGGTCAAGGACGTGTCCTTCTGCTAACGATTGACAGTAAGAATAAAAACTTATTAGTATTATACTTCTTCTTGAAAGAAACAAGTATTTCTCTCTCCAACATTATTGCCTTGTTGCCGTATGAAAGGACAGCCAATTTATGTGAATTTGAATTAAATCTGTGCTGTGGATCTTATTTTTTAAAAGACAAAACAATTGTGATCTTGAAAAGTGGGCCAGCTGAATGCAAAAAAGATCGCTGATCAGGTTAATGGTGACTTTTCTTTGTATGCTAGCTATTATTATGGTTGTTTCTAGAGAGAGAATATTGATTTTGTTTTTTTTTTTATATTATTATAAATTAATATCAGGATATAAAGCCCATTAATTCGATATAGCTATTTATACGACACACCACCCGTATCCTTGTGTACGTAGATCTTTTTGAGAGAGAGGTCGATTCAGACGGTTGCTGACAGAATCACCTCTACCTCACATTCAATAAATTCTGGCGTCCCACAGGGATCTATTCTGTCTCCGCCTTTGTTTTTGTTACACAACAATAACCTTTTGTCATGTGCAGCAATTCATTGTTATGCGGATGACAGTACAGTACATGATAGCTTTTTGTTTGACAAGCCCCCAGAGGGTACACAAACATCAACGGCTCGGAGGAATTTGAAGCAGAGAAAGGACGATTATCTCGAAAGGGTTTGCTCTTGAGGTAAGAATAAACTCGTTGAATTTAATGTTTCGAAGACCCAATCATGTCTGATTACATCCAAAAAGGTTCATCATCAACGAAAACAATCTTCTCAACAAGCTTTCCATTGATATGCTTGGTGTGTAACTTTAATTGACCAGCTCAAGGACGGGGGTTCTCTCGAAGCCAGAGTCAAGTTTGCTTCTCAGAAGCTGGGCGTACTGTACATGACCCGCAGATGCTTTAATAGTACACAACTGCCAACACTGTTCAAATCGCAAGTGCGCCTAACTGTTGAATTTGGTATCCACCTCTGGTTTGGAGCCCCAAAATATCTGGAAAAATATTTGACTGTGGAAAAACGGGCGGTATTTAGAGAACAAGCGTCAGGTGGAAATGCTGTCTTTGTTCTACCGGTATTTCAAAAATTAAAACTACAGGACAAAAACTGCAAACGAGAAGGAAAGTAGTTTTTAAAAACATAATAATAAACAATATCCGTCAGCAATAAAACAAATTTCAAAAAAAACAAGTCATAAATAAAAACAATATTAGAAAGCAGAGAACTCACTCCGGACATTGATGCTATGCATGCCATAGATTTAGTTTTAATTATGCCAGTATGACGATGCCTATGATAGGGTGAAACCGGTGCGGTCGAAAATAAATAAATAGAAAAAAGTTAACAAAGTTTTTTCATAAAAATAAATTAATTTTATTTCTTTTTTACTTAAATTGGCAGTTTGGGTTAGTTATGAATGTTGGCACGGCAGCTACGGGAAAGATATTGGAGATAAATTTAACACAATTGTAAAAAGGACGAGTTGATCATTAGCAGATTTGCTTTTCGAAGAGTAAACACTGATACTTTGCGGTGCAATGCGAGTTTCCTGCAAAATGTCGGGATTCATTTATTTGCAAATCACTGAAAGGAACATGCCCTCAGGCTCACCCCTCACCCCGCTAAATTTGGCTTCTTCCCCTCACCCATAACAGCACCTCTGTTGACTCTCTTCTTTGTGTTTGTGATCATTAAACAGATTTCGTTCATTTATGAACTAATCATCTAACTGTATTTAATAATGTTATTTCAAATTGGCACGCAATTTACGAACAAAGAGAGCAACTCATTAATTATTCTCATGTGAACATATTTTCCGTAATTGGGTCAGATTAATTCTAAGGTCGGATTGAAATTTCCAACCATTTAAAATTAATTAAATTATTTAATTAATATGTAATTATTCATACAATACCAGTACTTCCCGGAAAACAGTATTTAGTTGTATATTTCATGATTTGAGAGAGTTTTATATTATTAGCTAGCTGATGTGTACCCGGCCTTGCTCGGGATTTTATTTTGTATAAGTTAAATAAGTTATGAAGTTGTGAATTCTGGCTTGTCATTAGAGTGCCATAATTGATTTGACAGCGAAAGTAACTATCTCCAAACAAAGAAACATTCATTTCAAAATTTTATTCTATTCCAAACATAATTTTTTCAATATGTATCTAAATAATAAAGTTCTCAAGTAGGTGCCTACTTAACAACATGGCGGATTCAATGTTTTCATACTTTTTTTTTAATATGAATACCGCACAAGAGTCCCGAACTGCTCCCGACCATCTGGAGCCAGTGAGACTATGGGATTCCCAATTGGGGAATGTTGTGAGGCTGAAGGTATTGGGGAGGGGAAGGGGAAGGGGGAGAGGAAAGTGGGGAAAAGGGTAAATACCTGGCTATTCAGATCTGGTCACCAAACACGGCTAAAAGCCATTTCAAGCTACGTTTCAATTCTGAATGGTGGTCTTTCACCAGGGCGATACTGAAAGTATCTTCCACTCTGGAACGTGCGCAAATATACTATATATATTATTTTTAAATGAATTAATTGTGAAACAACACAAATTAATTAAATAAAAATTACTTGCGCACGCCGGGATTTGAACCCGCGACCTTCGGATTCGTAGTGGAGAGCCTTACCCCTCGACCATGGAGGCCGTCTAATTTTAAAACGTTATAGCAACAGTTTTACATATTGAATTTCATTCAAACTACTCTCTAAACCTTCCCGGCAGTAATAAGAACAAACTGTGTTATTTTTAGTGAAACCGATAGAGCAATTTTTCAGAAAATCGCAGACAGACAGATAGACAAACATACACTTTAATGTATATAGATAGATAGATAAGACAAAAAAGGTATCGATAAACTTCTTTTTAGTAGTTTAAATAAAGAGTGCTTGTCATTCAGAATCTTATCATTAGTTTATATTTAAGGTACTTATAAAACTGTATGATATAAAATAAACATATATTTGAATAACAAACTTAAATCTATTTTCAGAATAAATATATAGCAATATTTTTTTACGAAAAAATTCGAGGACAGACAGGCAAACATTCATTTTTACGCATACGAGTAGAGATTAATTTTTCTCAGAACGTCAGTAATTGAATTTGTAAATGTTACCAAGAACTTAACTAATTAGTGCGAAATGTAACTATATTTTACAGTCGTAGATACTCTCAATATCGCTCTGGTGAAAGACCAGCTATCAAATTCGGAATGTTGCGTTGGTTTCTTGAAATGGCATTAACCGTGTTTAGTGACTAGATATGATTCACCCGGTACTTTCCAACCATTTGCTTCTGCCCCTTTCCACTTTCTTTTGCCTCACTACCAGTGGCGGTTTGTAGGCTAAATCATTGGGAGTCCAACATTAAAGCTATTTTAAAAAAAAATGCTTTTTATGAGCAGATTTTATTCTTCATAGAATATTATGTATGGTGTGGAATAACTTCATTTAAAAAGTTTTTGCGGAAAGGTAAGTATTAGATATTAAAAAAATATATATTTTAAGATTAGTGACACGAGAAAAGGTGTAATTTTGTATTATTTGTGACAGAATTTATTCGGTCACAAAAATAATGATAAAAAGGCGGACAACGTTATAATGTAAAAACATTGTATGACTTTTTGGTGATCTGACAGTTGATCCCCCTGACAGTTGATCCCCCTGACAGGTAATCCCCCTGACAGGTGATTCCCGGACAGTTGATACCCTAAAGGATTATTTGTAAGGTGACACAGTATTATTGTTAGTAAAAATATTTTATGTTGCGGATTTAAGTATATCGACTTTTCTTATACGGTTGCATATTATATATGCATGCTTACATTACAATAGAGAACGTACAACAGAAATAATCCTACAAGGGAATCACTGTCCGAGGGATCAACTGTCGGACAGATCAACTGTCGTGAGGCCAACTGTCGGGGGGCCAACTGTCGGGGGATCAACTGTAATGAGGCCAACTGTCGGGGGGGCAACGGTCGGGGGATCAACTGTCATAGAACCGACTTCAAAAATCGTTTTACAAACGAATTTCATAATGAATTATCTGTTTCAAAACTAGAAATAACGAAAACTTTTAAATACTAAAATAATATAAATAACATTTAAACAACAAAATAAATAAAAAATAAAACAGAACCAAGAAGAATATATATCATATTTGGAATATCGAATCGCACCGAAATAGCGGATTTCGGCTCTGACGCACGTTCCAGCAACGTTTGAAACCGTGTGAAATATCCCATAGATTTTGTAGCTATATATATATGCGCTCCGGAATTCGGATCACGCCGTGATCCTATTGTAGTACACGTAAAGTAGGGTTTTATAAATGACAAAATTGCTACATTCTTGAAACTTCGGTCATACATTTATTTTAGCAGTAGAATTGAACATCTTCAGAGTTTGCCCAAATTAAAGTAGTGGGAGGGGAGGGGGGATTAAAAAAAACGCTTTCTCCAATAATGGTTTCATTATTGCTGAATCGAATGAAATCACTCCAAAGTCGATAGAATTGATATTTTGTAGGATACAACCAGTTTTTAGTCAAATTAACGCAAATAATTCAAGCATTATTTTTTAATCTTTAAAAAGTCTTGTACTCGGATATCTCAAAAAAAATTGATTATATCGATTTGGATGTGATATACGAATACGTTCAGTATTGCCCTAGTGAAAGATCACCATTCAGAATCGAAACGATGCTTGAAATAGCTTTAGCCGTGTTTGGTGACCAGAACGGAATAGCCAGGTACTTTCCCACCTTCCTTCATCCCCATCTCTTTCCCCTTCTTCAATACCTTCAGCCTCCCAACATACCCCAATTGGAGATGCCATAGTCTAACTGGCTCCAAACGGTTAAGACTCTTGTGTGGTATCATCACATAAAAAAATATGAAAAAGAGTCTGTTACTTATTACGATAAAGTAAGTGTACATTTACTGCGTGGTAAGTGCGTATTTTTGTAATGTGAAAATAGAATTTAAGTACAATGACCAGAAAAATATTAAAAAAACAAATAGCCTTGTGAATATCTTTTTTCCTTTAATAAGTAATGAACGTAATGACGGCCAATACTGTGGTACACCGAATTAGTAAAACCCGTATTCATTATTCATGCCATTAATTGAATTGCGACAAGCCATTGCTCCCGCTCTGGTAAAACTAACTATCAGGGTGACTCACGGCCTAATGTGGCCAACTACCCTACTGCTGGGAATGGAAAATACTATAAACAGGGTGTTTACAATACTTACTCTTCAAGGCCCGGTTTTATTAACCATCCGTTCATAACGCTCTATTTTATTTTTAACTGATATTTGATCTACCGCCAGATTTCGCAGTTTTATAAACGTTCGTCAGATTACCGGTCGTTTGACAGCGGTTTGACGAAACCGTGTACTATTTTAATTAAAAATAGAATATATAATTTGCATTTGCGAAATAGATTCCTTATCGAACAATGAAAATAATGACAAGCGAATGGCAACTATACAAATTACAAAAAAAAACGCAGTTCGTTACCTAACATAAATTTGGTGGTTCGTTTACAAAACTGGCCCATAACAAATAGAGAAAATTAAAATCAATTTAGAAGTTATTTGTCGAATGTCCTACAATAACGTATTTTCACGGTTATTTTTATCATTTTCTATAATAATTAAGAAAAAAATTAACAATACCGACGCCATTATCATGTTTATAAAAAAATATTCTATAACGATTTAAAATGCGACAATTTTGATTTGCCGCCAAAACGACATGTTCGTGAAAATTTTGAAACTTTTCATAGTCCGCGACATTGTACATAACTATAAATATTTGTACATAAATTTGATAATTTTAGTTAAACCGGCGTAGAATAGCTTTTTCAGTAATTTTAAAAATCTTTTCTCCAGTCCATAAATTCTAACAAAAAAAATGTACATATATTTCAAATAAATACTAACTCTTCTTTTGCCAATAACCTTCTAATAAATATAACATCAATGACAAATAGGATTAAAACAGTAACTGCAATATCATGCAATGTGCAGTGTTTTCTAATACTGTGTCCTGTGCGTGCAAAATCATATCTTCTCAACCTAAAACTTTATCATTTAACGTATTAATCTAGAGTGACCTGCCAGGTAAATATATTTCTGTATCTGTTTGTACATAATAAGATAAACTTTTGCAATTAGTATTTGTACAGCGCCCTTGGGGCGATTTTCACAAAAAACTGCGCTACACAAATCATCTAATTATTATTATTAATCCTTGTTTCACTATCTACCTATGGCTACAAAAATTTCTTTATTTTTGTAACCGATTAGTCAAAGAAATCAAAAACATTTTTTTCGCAGCAATTTGTGGGCTAGATGTTTATTTCCTTTCGTTTTTTTTATGACTGATAGTAAAATAAGAGCAACTATAAGGTTTCGGTTATTTCTGGAAAGACGATGAGAAACTTTGCCTCCGCAACCCTATCGTACCCTCCGTTGGCAACGGCCCTAACGACTACGCATTCGTCAGCATAAAATACGTATGTACTTAATAAGACAAAATTACACGTACAGCCTTCAGGCCTTTCATGGCAAAACTTTAAAAAATAAATATTTTTGAAACAATGCAATAATCGTACGATAACTTCCTTATTTTTGATATATATATATATATTATATGAATACCGCACAGGAGTCCCTTGCTCCCAACAGTCTGGAGCCAGTGAGACTATGACATTCCTAATTGGGGAATGTTGTGAGGCTGAAGGTATTAGGGAGGAGAAGGAGAAGGGGAAGAGGAAGGTGGAAAAATACCTGGCTATTCAGATCTGGTCACCAAATACGGCTAAAAGCCATTTCAAGCAAGGTTTCAATTCTGGTGGTCTTTCACCAGGGAAACACTGAGAGTATCTTCCACTCTGGAACGTGCGTAAATATACTGTTTATTATTTTTAAATGAATTAATTGTAAAACAGCACAAATTAATTAAATAAAAACACTTGCGCACGACTGAATTTGAACCCGCGACCTTCGGATTCGTAGTCGCGAGCCTTACCCCTCGACCATGGAGGCCGTCAATATTGCACACGAATTAATCCAACTACTTCCAACTGTCCAGAGCCAGTGTGTCTAAAGCATTTCCATTTGTCGTATGTTTTAAGGCAACTGTGTAATGTGGAGAGGAAGAAGATCGGAAAGAAAAAGGTTTAGAAATATTGGCTATTTAGATTTGATCACTAAACATGGTTAAAAGCATTTCAAGGAATGTTTCATTTTTGATTGGTGGTCTTCTACAAGGGCGATACTTATTTTATCTGCCACTCTTTTCAAATATTCTAATACAAAAGCTAATTTGGACGAATAAAAATTAAATTAAAATTAATAAAAAATATTCCATAATCATATCGATGCAATAGTTCACTAACGTCTATTGTGTTCTCTTTAAATTTCCATTTTTTATAATATGCTAGCTGGTGTGTATCTTGCCTTGCTCGGGATTATTTATTTTTTTGGAATAAACTTAAGAAGTTTTGAATTCTTGCTTGTTATTTGATTCCCATAATTGATTTGACATCGACTGTAATGCCTTGTGACGACTATTACTATCTCTAAACAAAGAAACAAAGAAACATTCATTTAAAAAAATTATTTCATTCCAAACAATTATTTTTTCAAATCGTATCAAAGTCCTTAAGTAGGTACCTACTTGTGTTTTTTTTTTCAAAATATTATACTCAAACAAACGTTCTTCTTTTGAACATGTAATCTGTGGCGAACCTCAATACAACATGGCGGGTCCAATGTTTTTCATTTTAAAACGGTATAGCAACAGTATTACAAATTGGATTTATAATAATAATAATAATTGGATTACTTCTATAGCGCCGTTTTCGTGAGAAAATCACCTCAATTTCAATCTACTCTCTAAACCTTCCCGGCACTGATAAAAACAAACTGTGCTATTTTGAGCGAAACCGGTAAAGTAATTTTCAAAAGAAAATCGACAACAGACAGACAAATATTATTTTTTAAATATAGAGATATTATCCGTGTTATTTGTACACACTTCATGGGATGTTTGGGATTGCACTAACCTACCCACGTTCCTGAATAAACCAATTATTCTTATTATTACAACTAACTAACTAACTAACTAACTAACCATCACGCCGTTTCCTCGCAGGGGTAGGCAGAGAGGATGGATCGCTAAACAACTCGATCTTGGCACACACTTCTTCCTTCATTCACATTCATTCAACGTCTCATACATTCTCTTCTGTTAGTCCGACTTCTGACATGGCCCGACTCAAGTATTTGATTAACTTTCGATGACGTTCCCGGCTTCTTCTTCCATTCACATTCGCGTCATATGTTATTACAATATCAAAGTTAATTCAAATTTCGATTACATCTTTAATAACTTTACAAAATTTTACACATAAAAAAGTCCTGACAAACTACTGTAAGTAGCTTGACCAAACTTATGACATGTCGGCACTCGTTTTACGTCAGAATCAATAACAGCTGACCACCCATAAACAATGACCTCACGTAATAGTTTTGACATTCGATCGTAAACTATTTCCAGCCATTAGCAACACCATCGATCAGTCAAAACCATAATATTATTACTTTTAGTTCGCCAACTTCCCAAGTTGTTCGGTAAATTACTGTAAATTCCTCTACACACTAGACCGTGTTTCTGAGTAGTAATAATTATTCTAAATTTGCCTATCACATTTTGAAAATAAATCCTTTATTTGACATAAATAAAAGTCTAAAAAATTTACATACGTGTATTACAATTAGATCTATTTGAAATTATAGAAATTAGAAAAAGTGGCAATAGTCAATGAAATATTATTAATAACCTAATCGATACCTTAGTTCAATAGGGAACTAACTCAAAATACCTCATTTTGAGAAAACTGGATTTGATTTTTTTCATAAAGACTCCGATGTAAAGTTATTTTTCCCACCTATAACACAATAATAGATGCAACGTGTTAGTAATGTATCAACCTATCATATCATAGGTGTAAATGGCTACATCTAGTAAGTACCAAACGGAAAAATTTGACTTGTTTCTCCATTGAACTAAGAATGTGCTGATTTCTTTATAATTCCATAAAGAATTATCTTACTACATAATAAGGACGAATTAGACTTATTTTTAATTGAAATATGAGAAAGGAGAGTTTCTCGTCCATTTTTCATCATTAACTCAAAACCCATACGTTTAGAGTTATTTCCCTATTGAACTAAGGTATCGATATATGCTCTTAATTTTCCTTTTTTAGTGTAATTGCTTTTTTGGTTTTTCCTTGATTTTGTTTAAATTGTTGTTTTTAATCTATCACTTGTTTACGCTTTTCTCAGTATTTTTAGTACACCTTGTATCCTGACGAAGGAACCATCGGTTTCGAAACATGTTGATATTTTTTTCGATAAAAGTAAAATTACTCTGTGGTGTGTATTATTAATAATATTAATATTATTATACCGTGCATCCTGATGAGGGAAGCTTTGTTTCCGCAACGTACATATTGATATTTGTATATTAAACAGTGGTGTATAAAATGTATTTTTTATTAATTTTATATTGATATTTATTTATCATATCGTGGTTTACACTAAATATCTCATAATCGGCCTCCATGGTGGAGGGGTAAGGATATCGACTACGAATCCGAAGGCCGCGGGTTCAAATCCCGGCGTGCGCAAGTGATTTTTATTTAATTAATTTGTTTTGTTTCACAATCAATTCATTTAAAAATAATATACAGTATATTTGCGCACCTTCCAGAGTGGAAGATACTCTCAGTATCGCCCTGGTGAAAGACCACCATTCAGAATTGAAACGTTGCTTGAAATGGCTTTTAGCCGTGTTTGGTGACCAGATCTGAATAGCCAGGTATTTCTCCTTTTCCCCACCTTCCTCTCCTCCCCCTTCCCCTTCCCATCCCCAATACCTTCAGCCTCACAACATTCCCCAATTTTAGTCTCACTGGATCCAGACGGTTGGAAGCAGTTTGGGACTCTTGTGCGGGATTCATATAAAAAATAAAAAAAACATTTACTTAAACAAAATACATAAAGCGAGCATATGTTGTAGGTAGAGAGGGAGACATTATATAAAATAGAATAATAGAACAGTGAGAAAGGGATAAATTTACATATTTAAAAAGATAGGACAGTATTTTTAAAAAAAGATGACAGAACGTCTAATTAGGAAGGGATTAAGAAGTGGTGGAAAATTTTAAGTTAAGTGGAAATATATCTGATCAAATCTGATGTGTATCTATCCTTGCTCAGAATTTTTATTTTTAAAATTAAGTTATGAAGTTGTGAATTCTTGCTTGTCGTTTGGGTGCCATAATTGATTTGACTATTACTATCTCTGAACAAAGAAAATTTTATTTGAAATTTTTATTTCATTCCAAGCATTTATTTTTTCAATATAAATTTAAATAATAAATTTCTTAAGTAGGTACCAACTTGTGTTTTCCATTTTGAAAATATTCTACCCAAACATACCTTCTTTTTTTGAATATGTAATCTGTGGCTAACGAGAGTGGTATATATATATGGGCTAACCTCAATATAGTATGACCGGTTCACTGTTTTTCATACTAATTTTAAAACGTTATAGCAATAGTTTTACATATTGGATTTCATTCAATCTTCTCTCTCTCTAAGCCTTCCCGGCACTAATAAGAACAAACTATGTTTCAGTTCAGTGTGAACGCAAAAGTAATTTTTGAGAAAACCGAGGACAGACAGACAGACAAACATTCATTTTTATATATAGAGATATAGGATTCTAGAACAAATTACGTTGACTATTAAGAAAATTACAATCAATTTTAAAAACTTTCATTGTTTCTTGCTTCTAAATTATCTAGTCTAGTGCCAAAACTAATTTTGTGAAGATCATTAGCGCCGCCGGTGCTACGATTTCAAATAAAAAGATTACAACATCTGCAAATTTTGTTTACTCGTTGCATCATAAATATACAACGAATTTGTTCCAGCTAGGAGCCAAGTAGTCCAAAACTATGGGTTCCCAGGTGTCGCTGGTACAAAATAATAATAAAAAAATATCGGTAATTTTAATGTTCGTTTCCATACTTAATTCCAAAGTTAGGAATTTTTTAACGCCGCCAAAACGGGCAGAATCCAAGTGGTAGCAAGCGAAGGTGCGCGTGACGTCATCCGTACTGAACGACGCCCGTCAGAAGGACAATTTGTATGGAGATTTTTTTTCTTCAATATGGAATTCCAGTATATATATTTTTTTATTAATGTTATTCGTCTAACTTAATAAACAGATTTTATTTCGATGACATCAAATTTTCATGCGAAAATTGATTTTTAACATTTGAATTTTTGTACCTACCGCCAAATATCGAGGAGCAATACGGTATCTGTATCACGACAGCTGTCAACGCAATCTTACTCATTGCGTTTACATCGTCATCGTCATACTAAAGGGACGGTTAGATGGTTAGGACTGTATTTGAGTTTGAAGGTTGATATTAAAAATTGAATTGATAAAAAAAAAGTTTAAAATTGACTTAAATTCCCTATAATGGGAATTGGAAGAATTTATTTTATACGTCCCATATGGGCTTTTACATATTTTGTTAATTACAATAGTCACACAGGTGCAAAACACGTCACATTAGGTACATAGATAAAATAGATAACTTTCATGAAATACAACAACTAAATATTTCATTTGTCTCACGAACAAATACAGGAGTAACATAGTGTAAGTACCATTACTAATAATTAGCTACAAAGGAGAATATTCAAAACATAACTCACATTCTCTGATACTTATACTCTAGACACATATCTTAATAATTGTTGAGGATGTATTCAATAATCGTTTGTTTTTATTTGTATTCCGAACAGTTGAACATATTTACTATGTCTGAAAACCTTCTGTGTGAAGTCTAGGTACAATTGAATTTTTGAATGAGTCAGTCCTGAAATTATTGTTACAGTTAAAAAAAAATTAGATCGAGTAGTTCTAGATGGAATATTAAATTAAACTGACCAATACCATTAATAATTTTTAAAATAAACGTTAGATCAGAATTATGGCGCTATCAAGTGAATCAAATACTAGAGTCGGATCATGTCAAGAGTAGGAACAGCACAAATGTATATATGAGACGATTTTTGAATATGAATGAAGCGAGACGCGTGTTGCCAAGACAGAGCTGTGTTACAGTCTATCCTCTTTCACTACCCCTGCAGTGAATCGATCTGGTAGGAAGTGTCGCGACTGCAACTGACAGCATTTCCGTGAAAGTTTTCTTTTTCAAAAACTACAAAGCAGTAAATACGTTCGAAGTAGCAAAAACTCGCGAACGTTGAGCTTTGAGAACGTAAAAATGCAAAGCTTTTTACAAATTTAAATTTCAAACAATTTGACGGCTTCTGTGGTTGAGTGGTTACGGTCGTCGGCTACGAATGCGAAGATCGCGGATTTAAAACGTAAAGTAAATTTTATTGATTTATTTTTATTTCACAATTTATAAATTAAAAATAATGTATTATTGTATATTTGCCGTGAGTTGGTGGTAGATACATTTAGTAACGCCCCGGTGGAAGACCACCATTCGGAATCGAAATGTTGCTTGAAATGAATTCGACCGGTCAGTGGCTGAGTTGGCATCGCGACTGGGTTTCACACAGGCGTCGTGAGTCCAATTCCACAGCTAGATAAGTCCTCCATCATGTCACAAGTAACTTCTTCCGCTTACTGTGACCGTAATAGGAGATTTTCAAATATTGTCAGATTATTCGTAAATATGGAATATTTGTCATTATTTAAAAAAAAAAAAGTGCCTTTAGCCGTGTTTGGTGACCAGATCTAAATTCTCAGGTACTTCAGCACCTTCCTTTTCCCCCATCTCCTCCCCTCAGGAGTCCAACTGGCTCCGCAAAAGTGAGAGCAATTGGGACTCACGTGTTATCTACATTCACATTTAAAAAAATATACATTTCAATAGTACATATATCTTTGCATTTAATTGCTGAAATTAATTATTTTGGAACTACAAAATGTCATTACTATGGCAACACCAATCTACTCATATTGTCTTTGAAATTTGTTCTTCACATTCAAATGTTTTCACATATTCACGTCTGATAGTTCGTTTTAAAAAAACAACGTAGATAGATCGTCATAACTGTTTTTTTTAAATTAATAATTTTGGTATGTGATATTTTTTATTTTATTTATCTCATATCTAATATATTTTATTTATCTAATATCTAATATACGGTTATTATAATAGACGAAATATCAGAAATTCAAAAAAAATCACTTTTCCATGTAATTATCTTCCTTGCAAAGCATTAAACGTAAATAAAATTTTAACCTTTTAGACGCCGGAGGCACACCCCTGCGCCACACCATACATGCCCTGTAAGCGGGCGACTCACCCGTGCGCCGCAAAGCTTCAATAATTTAAATCCGCGCATTTGTTTTTTTTATATGAATACCGCACAAGAGTCTAAATGCTCCCAACCATCTGTAGCCAGTGATAATATGGCACCCCCAATTGGGGAATGCTGTTAGGCTGAAGGTATTGGGGAGGGGAAGGAGAAGTGGAAGAGGAAGGTGGGGAAAAATCTGGTTATCCAGATCTGATCACCAAACACGGCTAAAAGCCATTTCAAGTAACGTTTCAACTCTGAATGTTGGTCTTTCACCAGGGCAATACTGAGAGTATCGTCCACTCTGGAACGTGCACAAATATACTATGTATTATTTTTAAATAAATTAATTGTAAAACAGCACAAATTAATTAAATAAAATTTACTTGCGCACGCCGGGATTTGAACCCGCGACCTTCGAATTCGTAGTCGAGAGCCTTACCCCTCGACCATGGAGACATCTCGAACATGTGACAAAAGTCACACATATTTTAAACGCGTGGAAAAGGTTAAACATAAAATTATCCTGGAATATGATCTAAAATCTTCTCCTCTTGGAAAGCGTCTCTTAATTTCTGTACACCGTTTAGTTAAAGTAATGCATTATGTACTTAGACCATTGTGTTTTTAATACCTACATTAATTTTGATATGAGCTATCTTTGTTTTGCCTTTTAAAACCTTTTAAACGATCGCAGCGTCCTCATCTATGGTTTACTTTTAAATGTCGCACTGTATATACGAGTATTTGATTAAGATTAATGTTGGCTTAGTTCTATCTGAAAAACAACCTGCAGTTTGTAATTAGAACAATCATTATTATCATTTAATATTATTAGAGTTAATTGAAATTCTCGTTTTATACGAGTAAATATTATGCAGTTATATAATGTTCATGTTATTACATCATTGCTTGGAATACGCCACTGAACAGACAATCCCTAGGAGTGTGATGTGCTTATAACGATTTGAAAGATAACCGTTTATATAATACCTTTCATTCGATCGAAATATACGTTCAAAGTTCTTGGTTTCGTGAGAACGGGTCGTTTCGCCGACTCGTTTAGTGTAAATTGGTGGTATATGGAACGAACTGCAGCATCTGTCTTTCCTCTTAACAAAATAAGCCAAGAGTATTCAATATTGACATTTAATATGGGGAAAACACATTATAAATGTAAGTACCTCAAGGAATGGAGAATTTTTAATAATTTTTTTAACTAAATCCTTTATATTGTTTGGGTCGTGTAAACATACTGAGTAGTGGGGAATAAATAATATTAAAGTTCTATGAATTACACAGGAAAACAATTAATAATAGAGTTAATAATTCTCAAGTCTGAGTATGAGATTAATAAAAATGATCAAATGTAACTATACTTAATATCTGGTTGAACTTAAGAACGACCTACTGCAGTTCAATTTTTTAGTATCGCCCTCGTGAAAGACTACCATTCAGAATCGATACATTGTTAGAAATTACTTTATCCGTGCTTGGCGAAGAGATCTGAATAGCAAGGTATATTCCCACGTTCCCCTTCCCCATTTCCTTCCCCTCCCCGCTATCTTCAGGCTCACAACAGAACTCAATTGGGAATGCCATAGTATCTCTGGCTCCAGATGGTTGGGAACAGTTTGGACTCATGTGCGGTATTTACATGAACAAAAAAATTAAGAACAATAAAAAACACATAAATTTGTTGTAGACCACTTTTATTTTATCAAACTCTACCGGTTTCGGAAGCACCCTTCTTTCATCAGGAGAATATTAAAACTAACTTATGTTAAGTTATTTTAATATTCTCCCTGAAGTAGAATTGATAAAATAAAAGTGATCTAACTAATTATATGTTTAATAAATATAACGACCACAAAGTTAATGCTTTTTACAAATATGAAAAAAATTAAGATTTATTTTAATAACCGTAATTCATCAAAGTTCACCTTATTGAATAACTTTTAATTCAGTGTTTTCACGCAGTATCGCGCGTATCCAACAACTCACAGAAATATTGTAATGATGGTATTTTTAGAATATTTTGTAATTATGGGGTATCTGTAATGACTGGTTATTTAATAGGGTTTATTAATATTACTATTGTCTGCTACGCAATTCTTGATCGAGGACAACGTTATAAATTTTGGGCTCCCGTGTTTGAATTAATTGAAATCTTTGTTGCAGTTTTTGGTTTACATTTCATATTTTATTTGTTGTTATATAAATACAGGAAACTGCCTAAATGGATCTTTCCCCCACTTAAAGTCGATCTATATATTAATACATTAATTTCAACAGCGGCGTTATTTTTCATTTTTCACTTTAAAAAAAAATTACTTGCGCACGCCAGGTTTTAAATTCGCGACCTCCGGATTCGTAGCCGAGGATCGTAACCACTAAACCGCGGAGGCCGTTGGATTCTATAATGGGATTTACATGGTTTAAAATATATTTTTTTATACTTTTAATGTGAGTCCCAACTACCTGGGGCAAGCAACGTCTTCAACCAGAGTGATACTGCGAGATTCTACCACCAGAAACGTTCCTGGTAGTACTTTCCAACCTTCCTCTACTGCATCTCTTACCCTTCCCCACTCCATTCAGAATGTGTTAATTATTTTCTTTAAAGATCGCAGCTTCATTACGAATAAATCACCAACGTATTCTGAATAAATAATCAACACTAAATTCCCACCTTACCGTATATATCCCGGCTTATGACATTAATTCACCCTTATTTACTTAATCTTTCACAAGTAATGTCCCTTAATAAATATCAGGCATTGTGCCATTCCGTCCCCGTACATTTTGTACATTCAATTACCCTATTTACAGTCGGGTGTGGGGGGCAGGCAATATCACCCCCTACCCCCACCCCCCAAAACCATCCCGCTACTACACCAACACCTCCAGCAAGTCTACCGATGTGAATGGATAAAGAAATTCTAAGAATATGATGCTTATATGTTACGCAGCAAATGTTTAAATTGCTTTAATTGACAATTCCAATATGGTTAAAAAAATACGTAATAACTGCTGTTGTGTCTTTATTCATTGAAAATAAATCTCCGATTATAATAACACTTTATTTTTTATTAACAAATAATACGATACACGAATTTTCAGTATAATTTATTTGGAGAGCCAGGAAGCTAAGTTCCTTCTAACACAATGGCAATCTAATAGGTTGTCAGGTATCACTCCTGTACCGTCTTGCCGATAGTGCCATCTATGTGAAACAGTCGAAACTAATATATTACAACTAACAATACGTAGCGCCACTAGCGGAAAACGTTCCAGACGCTGTTATCCGAAACCTGTGTTAATCGCGACTCTCGATTTTGATGTGCCAAATCTCTTCTCCTTGTTTACTTACTTGTATGTTGTTTATCCAATATACTGATTTTATTTTTTTGGGTATATAAAAAAACCATATACTGTTATTATTATTCATTTATTTATTTTATTTATTTATTCATAAATTTAAAAAACAAAAACATTACCTCACTGGGACAGCCCTGTGTTGAGATGAGTGGCTTTACAATATTGTTATTATTATACAGGTTCCTCTAGGTGCGTTTAAACCAAACGAGCAAGGATGTAGAGCACGAGGCAAAGCATTCCGTTCCCGCTCGCCTGGCGTAAAAATGCTCGTTCGCTTGACAAAATTTTCACCGGATTGGTGGAAGAACGAGCAATTACTCGCTAGGTAATAATATAAGGTCTATACTATAAATCCCCCCCCTCTTTCAATTCTCCTCACAACGCTGCCCAACCTGGTAGCGATATATTTCCCTTTTATGTGCTCTGTATATACAGGGGCGCTCTTGTGAGGTTTCACATAAAAAATAAAATTAAAAATTTTCCATTCAAAATTAGCTGCAAAACGGAACGAAATTGGTCGTTTAAAAGAGACCGTTGTTCCAAAATGTTAAGAAATTTCAGTTTTTTTTTAAAGTTATGTGAGGGAGATAATTGTATCGAAAATTTTATTGTTTGAATTTGTAAAACATGTACATACACATTTCAAAGAATCTTATTAGATGTTTAACGGTCAGCACCAAAAATACACATTTTCCAGGTTGCTTACGCAAGAAATACAATAAATGATTTATCTGTAAATTCTATTTGGATAATTAGGAAAATATATAAGGTTTGAAAAAGCAATAATCCTCAAAGTGATATGATTTAAATGCTATACGAAATAGCTGGAGTATTAGAATAAACCGTAAAAATTGCTATCACTGATTTTCAATCGGTCTCGATTATCAGACATTTTTATTTAATTTCGTACAATTTAATCACTTAGATAATTTTTGAATTTTGAAACCTTTCATATTTTCTTAACTACCCGTATAGAATTTAGAGAAAAATCATTTGTGGTATTGCTCGAGTGAACAACCTGCAAAGTGGTGTTTAGGGTTATTTTTTATTGCATTCGTATCGCAAATTCTTGCCAACGTTGCCAATAATTTTTTTAAAAAACGGTATCATTGTAGCCTATACTGAATTTATATTTCAAAAATTTTAATTAATATGATTTATTGTGCTGCATCCCACATAACTATACATTTATATAATCCAATTTTGTTGGTTGCACTCCCACCCCCACACCCCCTTGGGGAAGGGGGTAACTCTGACCTTTCGTAGTTAATAGTTTAGCCAGAATTCCTAGAACCTTATCCCGGGATGACCCGAGCACTATTGGGACCATATTCTCGAAACTCGAGAGGTTATTTTCATAGTCTTTACGAAAAAAATCTGTCGCAACCGCAGGTCATTAATTAAAACAGATACCCAACATTTACGTGATAAACGATCAACAATAACAAATTAAAAAAAAAAAAACAACAATATTTGCCAACATTTCCCAGCAATGTCTTCGTATCGCCAATAGCTTCGTCCAGATAGTCCACACGACGCACAACACACATCCCTAACAATTATGATTAGAGGCGTGTATTCCATACAGGCACAAAAGCACTGCCTACCCTACTGCCTAATCTACACTATCAGAAATATGCGCGAAGCTCATGAAAAACAGGAACTAAGTACCCAAAATGATGGAAATATCATATTCAAATGTTCACTGTATTCTACGCAAAAATGTGCAATGGGAGACTCGTTTGTGTTAGTGTCAAAAAAGGCCGTGCCTTTCGGCACAAATCACAAATGTAGCAATCAGCGCCATCTGTTGGTTTCTCGATTAATTAGTACAACTTTACTAGCAAAATAATGATCAAAGTTGGCTTTCTTTCAAAAATGTTTGTGTAGTCAAAAAAAAATTATAAATCCAGTAATTGACCTGTAATATGCATACATCACAACCAGCATCGACTAAAGCCAGCAGCTTAGCTATTCTCAGAGAAAACTTACCACGTCTCTGTTTTTGTATTTGTTTTATATAATCCTGAATTAAAATTTACATACTACAACAAAATTAATATCATTCGCACAATGAAATAGAAAAAAAAACTCCAAAAATAAGAAAGTTTTGAATTTCGGCTTTGACGCACGTTTCGGCACCTTTTGAAACCGTATTTATGTTGTATGAAATATCCAATAAATTCCAATGAGGATATCATTATTTGTTATTTTTTTATAAGAAAGAAGATAATAAAACATTGCTATTATTATTATTATTTGAATCGTGCACTAAGAGGAACGGCTGTGCGGCCTGCTTCATACAAAACTTAATTTTGGTTTTGAGCCAAAATACTCACCTAAACCTAACGATCTTTTTTTTTCCTCAAAAATTATAGTTAATATCTATTACGGATTACAAGTAATTTATTTTTGTTTTACATTATGAAATATAGGCCATTAAACGAATTGATTATTCGCGATTTCAGAGGCACCTTTAACAATTATTTAGGGACTAACGATGATTTAAAAAAAAAGTTTAACCCCGTCTGCTTTGAAAATATAATAAAATATAAATATATTTTTTTTAAATAATAAAACAAGTATTATAGTGGACTTTAAATTATAATAAAAACGACCAATTTACGTAGGAACACACATTTGCCGTACATAATTTAAAATATCTATATTTTGTTTTTATATTTTTATTTACATAATCATATTTACATAGCAAATAAGATAATTTAAAAAAAATACGATTAACCCGCAAATAATAAGTTGCATATAAAATTATGAACATTTTTTTTTCATGGCATATACTTCATAATTTAAAACAAAAATAAATCTAGAACTAGATATTTACTAAACCTTTAATTAAAAAAATATATCATTCAGTTTAGATAGGTATTTTGGCCTCAAATCCAAAATTATGTATGAAACAGGCAGTGCAGCCGTTCCTCTTGAGGAATTTGTACTGGCAAATACTGTGGACTAGTGGCGCACTGTTAAAACTCTAGTAATATTATAATCCAAGGAGTATTTTTCCCTGTAGTTTTCCTTTAGGAGTTCACTGCACTGTCGCTCAATAGAGAAAACTGCCACTGCTTTCCTTTGTACAGTAAAGATTTTTTGAATTTTTTCAAAACTTAGTTGTGGGTGGTTCATTCTCTCGGCCCACTCCTCCGGCGAAACGGTGTGATGGTTATCTATTTATTCAATTCAGTTTTTTTTTTATGTGGCAAACTTTGGAGTTTGAAAAATACATGAGACAGTGTTAAAATTTCCATCGAAATATCGACCGGTGACATTTAGAAGTATGTTATTATACATTTGTTAGACAATGGGGAATCGACCACCCAGTTAAGCTATTATAACCATCCATTCAACAGAGCGGACATTTCCTAGAAGTGAGATCTCTTTCGATCTAAAAAAAATAAATTATCACCAATTTACAATATCACATTTCGACTAGGCCAGTGGTCGTCAACCTAATTAGTACAACGATTGAGATTTCTTGTGACAGTCAAATTTCTTAAACTTAAACTATATATATATATGGGTAGGTACACCGCAGTGGCGGTCGGTGACTTTTTATAGAAGGGATGCTTGACAATCAGTATACACCTATCAAATTTACTATATAAATATTTAAACTAGCTCATGAACAAGTAGCAATTGTTAAAAAATAGTCTAGCTATATACTCGTGAATCATGCTCGCTCCGCAAAATGTCTTTAATGTCGTAAAACAAAAAAAAACCACAACGTAGGTTCCTGAGGTTTCATTTATTTAAACTTGAGCTCGATTTGACGTTCTTTCTTATTTGTTTATTGATGTCATGGTCGATGGGAGTCAGTTTTCCAGTATCCAGAATTTTTTTTTCCGTGAATGGCAGACAAAAAACTTTTTCGCAATAATGATTCAATTATACAACCACACAAGTCACTATTATCTTTTACAGTTTTAGAACACGTCGGTGAAGTATCCATGTTATTTTCTGTATTATTTTTATTTAAATAATGAATTAAATAGGAAATCGAAGGATATCCAATGTTTCATTATGTCGGCTTCAGTTATTCAAGCCAAACTGTCAATTGTTCTGAAAACATTCCATCCGACTCAAAATATGTATGCAATTCTGTGCATTATGCCCATAAGCATTAAAGTCGTTTTTGTACGTTGGATGCTCTCGTCAAAAGCGTATCCAGCGTTCTAATATATTGGAAGGCAGGACTTAATGCGTATGCAAGTGTTTGACTTTCGTACTGGGTACGAAATAGAATAGAGCATCTACACTATCATTTGTGTGTTTCCGCGCATAGATATTTGAGCATTCAGAATGAATAACTATTTCGACTTGCTCCGTGTGTCATGTCGTTGTGTGTGTATTTAATCTCTGAGGACGGAATTGTTTTGAATTTCAGTAGAGCTATTTACGACTAGAAAAATCTTTGTTACTCTAAGGATAAAATACACCAAAATAAAGCTTTTGACCCTAAAACACAAGGAATTCGGCGCATCAACAGCATTTATGGACGGACCGCACTTGGCACACTGTTTATGAACTTATTAAACTTAGCAATAATTAAACTATAGGTACACTGAATATAACTTGATTATTGATATAAATTAAATCAAAAGGTGGGTATTCATGAAATTAAATCATGACAACGACTGGCAAAGACTTTATGTGAACAATGGCCTGGCATTTCCTAGGACAGCTTGGGAAAGTCGGGTTTGTAGGTTGTTGTTTTTAATTTTAGGCTGTCATCAATAAGGCGACTTTTCAATTTACTATTGATAAGATTCACGCTTGAAAAATACTGTTCGCACGAACATGCAGAACCAGAAAGGTAAAGAGCAGAAAGCGATATATTTTTCAACAGATCTTATGAATCCATTAATTTTTTTTGTGTTTAATTCGTAGAACTTCATTTTTTTAAATTTAATAAAATCATATTTAATAATGTTATTATTAAGTACTGCAAGTATTTTTACTTTTTATTGACCGCAGTTTGAAAATGGCCTTGAACGCCGAAACAGCTGTCACAATAATAAAAACTAAAAATACTTGCAGAACTTAATAATAACATTATTAAATTTGATTCACATTAATTTTTTTTAAATGAATCCGGGTGTTAAAAATCGTAATTTCTTTCTTTTCCCGGTATTCCAGAGCAGACCACTTGTCATGTGAACTATGTTCAGATTTGTTTTTCTCCAATATTTCCATATCAGCACAGAGACGTTCAAATCTAGAGCTCTATAATTCTTTTTTTTGTTTTTAAATAAAGCAATTGCATTTCAAAGTGACCAATGTCAACAACTAAAGGGAGAATATTGCAATATCATTTAACATGGTCATTTGTGGCATACAAGGGAACAAAGAGCCGCGTGTAGCACGCAAGCCGTGGTTTGCCAACCACTTATCACTAGGTCAATGAAATATAAAAAAATATATATCTACGTGCGAATGTGAATGGAAGAAAAAGCCGGGGACGTCCGAGGAAGACATGGCACGATCAAGTAAATCAAATACTTGAATCGGGCCATGTCAGAAGTCGGAATAATAGAATAGAATGTATGAATGTGAATGAAGCAAGAAGTGTATGCCAAAATCGAATTGTTTTGCGGTCCGTCTTTTCTGCCTACCCCTCTACCTCCTATTTATCCACCTTCCACTACCCCTCTCCTTCCCCTCCCGAATACCTTCAGCCTCACAACATTCCCAAATTGGGAATGCCATATTCTCACTGGCTCCAGATGGTTGGGAGCAGTTGGGACTCTTGTGCGATAATCATATAAAAAAATGGAAACGGCGTTATGGTTAGTTAGTAGTTAGTTATATCTGCGTAAGTATTTAAAGTGAATTTAAAATATAACGTTTACACAAAATTTTAAAAAAAGGTGTGACGAAAATTATATGACAATAGAGGAACAAAAACTCTTAAATGTGATGAGCATTCATCTTTGTTTGGTTACAAAATTGTATCCCGTGTCCATAATTCATATCTTAATACTACTTTCGAACTCGGTTAACGTTTTAATTATTTTCTTTTTTTAAATTTTTCAGTCTTCTTTAAATTGGTCTGTTAATTTTTTTAAAATTTCTGTTCACCAAAGAATATCGATATTTGAAAATTTTTCACCAGAAGTGAGGCAAAATGAGCTTACTTCGGGCACGCAGACATGTCCGTAACACACTTCTATCGGTTTATCTCTTCAGTGCACTAAACCCTCGAAAAGGTTTCATCCATAATTCAGTGGGAGAGGGTAGCACTGCGAAGGAATACAAATTTCATTTTAATTATTGAAATAAATCAAAAGAAAGGCTATTAAATATATTATATAGTTACTGCTAAGAAAACTAGGATGAATTTATTAATTAAAAGGTTTTTAAAAAATGTTACAATTTTCTTTATAACATATATATTCAATTCGTTATTCCAAACGTTCAGGCAGAAAACCTTTTATACCTGTTGGCGGTTAGTTGAAAAACCTTAAAAACAATTGCGGGATGAATTATTTAGCAGGAGTAAAAACAAAGAAAAACAGAGTGCACAATTTATTTATTTATTTTATTACAGAAACAAAACGGTATATTTGTTACAGTGAAAAATAATTTCCAGAAATTAATTAAAATAGATACATATGATATGTTTCCTTCTATTTTCTGATTTATGCATGTATTTACCGGGTGGTATGTGTACTATGTTAGTATATAAGTGTGTGTGTATGTGTGGATGTGTTTTTAGGTGTGAGAGTAGTGATCTACATAATATAGAAGTGATGCCACATGTATGCACATTGAGCAGTTTATATTATTGCCAAGATGCTTCTAAGCATGGCCAGTGAATCTGAAATGTGCGAATGTGTTTTTAGGTGTAAGAAGTGGTGATCTACATAATATAGAAGTGATGCTTTATGTATGCGCATTGAGCAGTTTATATTATTGCCAAGATGATTCTTTTTAACATGGCCATTGAATCCAAAATATCCGAATATGTCTTTAGGAGTGAGAAGTGGTGATCTACATAATATAGAAGTGATGCTTTATGTATGCGCATTGAGCAGTTTATATTATGGCCGATATGCTCCTTTTAAATGTGGCCAGTGAATCCGAAGAAATATCAATGTTTGAATTGTTTAGGTTAATATTATTGAATTGATGAAGAGAACGGTCAATTGGTGAATTTTGCAGCTGCATTTGTTTTGTAACTATGCGTGTGGAATAGTGTCTCAGAGTTATGTTGAAATGAATTAGGGTCGGTACAGTCGATATTATTATTGAGAATTCTATTTAGAAATGTTAAATCAACTACTGTTCGCCTTTGTTGCAAAGATTGTAAGGTACATTATAATGTCGAATATAAAAAAAAATAATAAAATAATAATTTATTAGTTTCTATTTAAAGGTTTTACGTGTATGTGACTTTAGTAATAATTTCCAAGTACAAAGCATAATTATAAAAACAGTAAGTAAGTAAGTACAGCATATTATTATAATAAAAGTAGCATTCACAGTCCTCCTCACTAGGGTTTCCTGTTCTGAGGCGGCCTACACTTTTTTTACGAAATATTCATTTATTTTAATTTGATTTTAAACATATATATATATTTTTTTACATGAATACCGCACAAGAGTCTCAACTGCTCCCAACCGTCTGGAGCCAGTGAGACTATGGCATCCCCAATTGGGAAATGTTGTGAGGCTGAAGGCATTGGGAAGGGGAAGGGGAAGAGGAAAAGTAAGGTGGGGAAATATCTGGCTATTCAGATCTGGTCACCAAACACGGCTAAAAGTCATTTCAAGCAACGTTTCAATTCTGAATGGTGGTCTTTCATCAGGGCGATACTGAGAGTATCTTCCACTCTGGAACGTGCGCAAATATACTATATAATATTTTTAATTAATTAATTGTGAAACGGCACAAATTTACTTGCGGACGCCGGGATTTGAACCCGCGACCTTCGGATTCGTAGTTGAGAGCCTTACCCCTCGACCATGGAGGCCGTCGAATATATAGTTTGCAAGTTCATAATTCTCAGATTTATCAGCCATGTTTTGACTCTATTTTTAAGGATATTAATTTCTGTAATTTTTTTAATTGATTTGGTAAGGCATTATAAAGTTTTGCAGCATGAAATTTAACATTCCTCTGTCCAAAAGATGTATTAAATTTGGAACCAGTATATTTTGACCTACTGCCCTGGTTGTGCATCTATGTTCGGCAGTGGAGTATTCAGTAAATGAAATTAAGGTTTAAACATGGGAATAACTTATTGAAGTTTTACACTTCATTGTAATAGTAATTATTCAAAATAATATCAATAATTCAGAATGAAAATATGAACCAGAAAAAGATACGGTTGCGACTGAGACTTGAACTTAGAACATGAGTCCTATCCGGGATTGGCGTCTCTTTCAATTGAAGCTACCGAGACCTTGCTGGATTCCGTCATTTTTATCAATCTCATACTTTTATTGAAATTATTATTAATATTATTTAAAAATTATTTCCCATATATTGGGAACATCTTTGTATCCGAACATGATTGAATCCATCGATGGTGTCTTGAATTAACCATTAATTTTAATTTTTCGGGACACCTTTTGACTTACTAAAAATCTAGAATGAATATTAAATTTTTTATTAACTTATTGAACCTTTACACTTCATATGAAATAAATATAAATAATAAGGAACTAGAGTGAAAAATATAATGGCTATATATATTCATTTAGATCAACAAACGCCCATTCTGAATATATAACTTTTATTCTTTATAAATATACGTAGAATTTATAAATCGATATTTAAAAGTGAATAAAAAATCATCTCATCAAAACACCTTGTTATATTGGTACCATTGCATTTGGCACATCTGACGTCATGTGCGCATTCTGTTTTTGGTTTAGTATGAACATTTTTATTTTGCGATTTTGTTTTGTATTTCAAATATGTATTTTTTTTAGTTTTGGTCAAATTTAAACTTAATTGGGTGACTTTTATTTCTAATATTGTTATTCAATAACAAAAAACTATTATTAATTAAAGAAATTCATGACCAAACCAACTATGATAATATTAATGCTCAATACTATTATTATTCTTTTAGTTAATGATTCTAAAAATGTACATAATTTTATTACTTGTGTTTAGTTATGATATACCACGAATACAATTTAAAATTATGTACGGTAAAGCTCATCCTTGTTTTGACATTTGACATTCTAACCTCAAAACTGATCATAACCGACCCCTGACCAGCCATAGATTTGAAGCAACTATGAAAACTTACTTTAGAAAAAAAAATGGTCTGGAGTTCCTTATTGTCAATAAAATTAAAAAATAGTACATTTTCCCCGCCTTGATAGAGAGGTTCCTGCGTTATTCATTTTTTCATAAAATCAGTAAGCATTTTTCAAAAGTGATATATATTCAATGAATTCATAATATTTCTCTGTTTAATTTCCTGCGTAAAACAAACCCCCGTAAACCCAAATTGAACGCGTGCATAATCTATTGTTGACTTCAAGTTTAGACATCCCTTAAGCTCCAAACCAACGAACCCATAATTAATAATATGCAAGGCTCTGTTTACGGTGTGAATGCCTTTAGCTGTAGGGGGAGTCTGTCCGGTATCATTAGCATTCTCCCTTTCATCACAGGGGATGCAAAAACAATGTTATTTATCACGCAGGGATGATTAAAGCCATAATAGACCGATGTATTTTCAAGGTACATTCAGGGCTGGTCCTGTGCTGGCGCAATTGGAGCAGTCCGCTCGGTCCCCGACTTGTCAAGGCGCCAAGGCGCTGATTATTTTTTTACTAAAACGGCGCTATACAAATCATTTAATACAATAGAATACTCGTCTCAATTTTAATGAAGGATTAATTGTTCTTAAGCATACAAACAAATATGGACAAAAAACTTTAGATCACATGATTCCTAGTTGTGTAAATATTTTACCCGCTGAAATATAAAAAATAAATAACTGTATTAAAACTAATCAGTTAATAAATATATTGAAAACTTGGCTAGGTGAAAGAAACCCTTATTTAATGTATGATTTTTTGTTGTCGTTTATGCTTTTAATTTGTTTTCTTTTTTTTTAATATTTTTGTAAAAATATTTTTGAGTAAGATTCTTGAAAAATATTTATGTTTTAAGTTTGTTAAATATGTTTATTTTTATCTTGTATAGACATATATATTTTGTAAACTTATCTATAAATTTAGAGTCTTAAAACAAGCTCCCGTTAGAGAAACAACAAAAAATAGTTTATCTTGACTTTTTGCGTTGTATTTTTTCTTTTGCAAAATGTAAATAAAAATTAAAAATAAAACCCAATATTATTAATTAGAGGAATTACTACTTAAGTTTCTATTATTTTAAACAATACTGGCACCTCATACCAATCATCATTACCATGGAACTTAGATCACTCCATACGTTTAAGAGTATGTATAGGTTATAGTTTTAACGTAAAATTCGCAAGTGTGTGAAAACGAAACAGATGCAGAAAACACAGTGCAAAATAAGATGGCTATTGGCGACATAATATTATGCAATGTCATATCTCATTATCTTTTTGCTACGGGTTAAGGCGATCCATCGTCTAAAATTCCAACGAAATCACGCACTCCTTATACAGGTTGATATTCCCGCTTAAGAGGAACGGCTGCGGGGCCTGTTTCATGCAAAACTTTATTTTAGATTTGAGGCCAAAATGCGGTTTCAAACTGAATGGTATTATTTTCAAAGTAGCCGGGTAAAACATTTTTTTTAAATCACTATTACCAACCAAATAATTGTTAAAAGTGCCTCTAAAATCGCGAAAAATCAATTCATTGAATGGCCTATATTTCATAATGTAAAACAAAAATACTTCTCACCCGTACTAGATATTTACAAAAAAATTAATTAAAAAAAATATGTCATTCAATTTGCATGGGTATATTGGCCTCAAATCCAAAATTAAATTTTGTGTGAAACAGGTAGCCCAGCCGTTCCTCTTAACATCGGCCGCATGTTTCGATTTATGTAAAAAAAACCATCACCAAAATGCGTGTTTTACTCTATTCTGTAAAGCTCAGACATAATTATTAAAATGTTTTACTGTCATATTCTAAAAAACTTAATTTACCACAATGAACAATACGACAATATCGGAAAAAGAGTTCGTAAGTAGGAGAATTTGCGCTTTAAACATTTTTTTTAATGTCTGATACATTATTTTTTACTAGGCTTATAAAAAGACACCAAAAAATGCATATTTGAAAGAAAGGCAAGTTGTGTTCTCCTTGCAGTAATTTATTAAATCATCTATGATATTTCTAGGTCATCAAATTTTCAAACTAAAACACGTGATTTTGCATTACTTCCCATTGCATCGCCTTAATACATGTTATAGCTATCACGCAAATACAGGATATTTCTCTACTTTACCGCGGATATTAAGAAATTTCAATACTATACACTGCTCTAATAATGAAATAAACATTTTTAATGACACAATGAATAAATTTTAAAAAAAAATTACCATTAATATCAAACTAATAATGTGATGATGCCCTTTATTAAGTACCAAAACAGTGTACCATCAGCACAGGTGACAAGAAGGAGTTACTTTATACACCTACTTCATAATATGTTTTCGATCTTTCATTTGTTTGTCATTTGCTTTAGTATCGTTTTTGCCAGATAATAATTGTTGTTTATTGTACTTATTAATTATTATTGCTATGTAAGTTTTGAGAATATTGCCTGTTTTATGTTGTAAAATAAAATAAAATTAAATGTAGAATTTTAATTTTGTTTCCTTGACAAGTAAATTTTTCGCACTCTGGACCAACAATAGTGTATTTTTTTTATATGAATACCGCACAAGAGTCCCAACTGCTTCCAACCGTCTGGAGCCAGTGAGATTATGGCATCCCCAATTGGGGAATGTTGTGAGGTATTGGGGAGGGAAAGGAGAAGGGAATAGGAAGGTGAGGAAATACCTTGCTATTCAGATCTGGTCACAAACACGGCAAAAAGCCATTTCAACCAACGTTTCAACGCAAATATACTATGTATTATTTTTAAATGAATTAATTGTGAAACTGCACAAATTAATTAAATAAAATTTACTTGTATACATCATGTCTCTAAATACTAAGGACAACTAATAGTTTTACAGTAGGGTTGTGAATTTTTTCGATTTGTTTCAGATTATCTTTAGTAGTCTTATTAACTTTATAAAAATATCATTACGTAATATAACGACACAATTCGTGTAACAAGGTGAAGCTTCAAAAGATCTGTCCCTGTTTTTCCTTTGCATTGTGTCAATGAGTTCCCAATCTGAGCACCGCCGTAAGAAAGGATTCCTTGTTTAGGCTTGGCTGCTTTATTTCGTCATTATTTTGAAAAGTGACATTAGATACATCCCTTTGTACAGCCTCCCTTTGTCAACCGGATGAAAGGGAAGTTGTTGATGATTCGGAAGGATGTTATGATGAAAATGGATGCTTTCGTCATACACTCCAGCTTGGCCGATTCAAAAGACTGAAAAAATTCCAACCGAAAAACTTGTCAATCCAAACAAAATGCTGATAAAAAACTAAATTATTTTTATGTTTATTTTTATTTTTTATACTTATTTTGTTTCTAATAAGTTTTATTACAAGTATTTTACAAAATATTTAATTAAAGGGTATTTTTGGTCATGTATATCTTATCAGAAAAGAGGGGTTCTTGGTTCTGATAAGGGAGCCACGATTTTTAATTTGGTAGGTACGTAATATTTTAAGTAAAGTTAACCTCTCAGAAGCTGGGCGTATTGTACAGAGCCCGCAAATACTTTTCTAGTACACAACTGCTGACCCTGTACAAATCGCGCCCCTCTCTAGAATTTGGCAACAACCTCTGGTCGGGAGTCCCAAAATATCAGAAAAAACCCTTGACTCTGTGTTGAAACGGGCGGTCCGTTTGATAGATTCGCCTATCTTAACAAACGGGTTGCAATCTTTGGAGCACAGACGTCAGATGGGAATGCTGTCCTTGTTCTACCGGTATTTTAATGGAAGATGCTCCGAGGAACTAGCGTCATTGATCCCTTCGGCACCGGTGCATATTCGGGAAACACGCCAAACGCGCGCCCAACATTTGCACCCGGTTGACATTTGTCACATGAAAACGGGTCACTTCTACGATTCGTTCTTGTGTTCAACAGCTCGGCTGTGGAATGATCTGCCGGCCTCTGTATTTCCTCCATCCTATAACATGAGTCTCTTCAAGACCCAAGTTCACTCCTTTCTATCATCTAAAAGACCCTCCACACAGCATCCTCAAAGATGATATAGGCCTTGAGCGAAATTATTTCCCTCAGGGTCTCCTGTGTGGAGTTACTGTAAAAAAAATTATAATTTCTTCAAAAGATTTGTATTCACTTTGTGGCATCATTATCTATAAATTAATTAATAAAATACTTTGCATTAACCACTTTATTAATATTCACGAATATCAACATGTTTCAAAAGCGATGCTTTCTTCATCAGGAATATATAGAATACTAAAAAAATTGATTTAAACTACTTGAAATTATTGTCTTTTAGTATTCTATATATTCCTGATGAAGAAAGCATCTCTTTTGAAACGTGATTAGAAACTACAAAAGCGAACAATTTTTGAAAAGGTTATTTTTTTATATATTTTTTTTTTATATGAATACCGTACAAGAGTCCCAACTGCTATGGCATCACCAATTGGGAAAAGTTGTGAGGCTAAAGGTATTGGGGAGGAGAAGGAGAAAGGGAAGAGGAAGGTAAGTATATACCTGGTTATACAGATCTGGTTACCAAACACGGCTAAAAGCCATTTCAAGTAACGTTTCAATTCTGAATGGTTGTCTTTCACCAAGTCGATACTGAGGGTATCTTCCACTCTGGTTATAAACTTTTGTGGAGGAATAACATTCTGTATTTTATTAATTGTTTTTGTGTTTAAGTCGTAGAAGTAATTTTTTTTAAAACTAAATGAAAATCAAATTTAATAATGTTATTTTTAAGATCTGGAAGTATATATTTTTTATTTTTTTATTATAATGACAGCTGTTTCGACATTCAAGACCATTTTCAAACTGTGTTAGGCCACGTCGAGACGACTGATTTATATTATTATGGTTTACCCACCATGCTGCCAAAAATGATTTATTACCGGTGAAACTGATTTACTGAGAAACCATTTGTGATAATGGATTATCCGATCTCAATTAAGAAAATATTGCGCTTAATGCTGGGAAAACAGATTCCAAATGTAAGTACCTCACAGAATGAATAATCCATTATCACAATTGGTTTCTCAGTAAATCGACATATTTTTATTTTATTTCCAAAATAATAAATACGTAGAGATGAATTCCATGCTATACGTTGTTATATTAATTCAACTTATAATAACTTAGGAAATTAGAGGAAATTTAAAGAACTTTACCTGACAAATCGTTCTCTACTTTTGCCACTATGTATTCATATGACGTCAAAATGCAACACCACTTTCATTTCTACATTTATTCTAACTAATTTGTTTTTTACTTTGGTTGCAGGTTATAGTAATGAGCAGCAGTACAGCATCAGATCGAACCATCAACACCAGCACGGAGAGCGCCAACACCATCCTCACCAACGTCACCGTCACAGACGGTGACACCACTGAAGACAGTTTGGATCAAGAGCCTCCACAAGACATACTCATCTCCTTAGACAGTGGCTCCAGCCTGGATGGGAAGTCACCTGCAAGACATCACCACCACAGATCACTGACTGAGAGAAGAACCCAAAACAAATACTGCAAACTATCACACCAAATGGATTCTTCTTTAGACAAGCAAACATACATCATGGACTCTGAGATAACACTAACAGAAACAAATTTTGATAATGACAGCAACAGGAAACTTGATTATGCTAAGAACAATGATGATCAGAAATGTCCAAGTACAGCGCCTCCGGGATATCATCAAGGAACAGACACGAAATTCCCATTTGACGAATGCGGAAATCTCATGTACGAATCACAGTCCGCTAAAGAACCAAGATCCATCTTTGATTCTGCTGGGAGTTCACCAAGCCAACGCAATTCTTCTGCCAAATTTATATTTGATGTTCCCATGCCTACTTCACCGACAGATCCTAGATCGCCAGATTTGTTGCTTTCTGGTTTCGACATGGAAGAGAAACCGCCAAGAAGCCCGAAAGCCTCGAGTTCTAAGAATGAAACAAAGTTTACATTTGAAGGATTCCCCTTACCGACCGTACAAAAAAAGAGACATTCTACAGATTCTAGATCATCGCAAAAGGCTAGGAATAGAACTTCAAGCGTCATTGATGGCAAAAGCGCAACACCACCGCTTCCAGATTTGAGAGTTGACTTCTTCACTGATAACAATGAAGTTCAAGAAAGAATACGATCTAGACCAAACTCTTGCCTTCTTCAGACTAACGAGGATATGATCAAGCTTCGTCAAGAACTCGAAGGAACTGTTTCTGGTCATCAAAACAGAAACTCTTCTTCTAGAAGACCGTCAGCAACAAGGGGATACAACAGTTCAGACAATGCCAATAGTCCAAGCATAAGTATCAACGTTACAACAAATCCTTTGGACAATGGAGCTGGCTGTTGCAATCTTACCTGCCCGGCATATGCTATCAATCAGTACAGATGTTGTGCCTGTTGCTCTAACCAAACTCAGAACGCCAACCGTAAGATTCCTCAAGCAACAATAGTGGTCCAGCAAGCATCCTTATCTCTAGACTACTCCAATGTTTCCACGATTCTTTTGAAAGACGAAAATGACTTTGTTTCAAACACATCTCCATCTTCAATGACCGGCAGCCACCACAAGCTGAGTGTGAAGAAGAAGAAGCAAAGAGACGAGAATATGAAACAGCTGCTGGATGTGACCAACCAACTCACCCAAGAAGAGATACATGACTTTGAAATGAGGTTAGTAAAATCCAATATTAATTATTTTTTACAGTCTGCTTTACACCTTGTTTGTGAAATAAATATATAATTTTTGAAGCCCTCAAAAGTAGGTTTTCATACGTCTGACATTTTTCTCTTTCAAAAAAAATTATTTCGTGTGATAGTCAAAGCAAGTCTCAACACAGTAAAATGATTTTTCTACATGCGTTCTTTATATTTAAAAGAAAAATTATCACTCAGCAGAATTTCATCACAATTTAAAAAATGGTTTGTAACTGACGCTCACGCAGTGATATGGGTTCTTGTCTTGTTTTTGACAGTTAAATGGATATTCAAAGTTTCCAACAAATATAATAAAAATAAAGAAGCTAACTGAAAAATATTGTTACATTCTAGAAACTCTGCAGAGAAAAGACCCAGAAAACTATTGCTTCTTCAAAAGATTGGTGTTTGACTTGTGGAATTAATTAAAAATTACTTTGCATTCACCACTTTATTAATATAAACATATCAACATATTTCGAAACGGATGTTTTCTTCAACAGGAATATATAGAATACTAAAAAACAATGATGTCAAGTATAGACAAATCATATACATAGAATACAATAATGTAAGATTAGACAAATTATAAACATAAACAAAAAATGATTAAAAATGTTATTAAAAATAAAAAAATTACTCGGAAACTAAAAAATAAATTATTTGTATTATTATTATTAATATAAAAATAAATTCAATAAACAACTATTTTTATATTAATTATATTTAATTCACTATTTACGCTTTTTCTGGTTTCTAAAATATCCATTTTTATCATTTGTCTATAATTGACATTATTATTTTTTAATATTCTATATACAGTGGTGCCTCACACAACGAACTTAATTCGTTCCAGGAGCAAGTTCGTTATGCGAAAAGTTCGTTATGTGAAACGCGTTTTCCCATAACAATACATGTTAAAAAAAATAATTCGTTCTGTAGCATAAAATATGGTAAGATGACATAAAAAAAAGATAAATTTTTTGTTATTATTCTTATTTAGATACATCTAAAAACATAATGAAAAAAACACACATTTTTTAATTTTAAGAAATAATCGAATCTTGCATTTAATTCGTAATGAAGAACGATTGCTGCGATACGTGCGTAAGTTAAGCGTACTACGCAGTGACTAACGAGTCTAACGACTGCCTGCGCGGGAGGATGCAATTAATCGGCAGTGATCGTAGAAGATCGGGCGACTTCGTTGTAATGATGAACGATTGCTGCGACACGTGCGTAAGTTAAGCGTACTGCTCAGTGACTAACGACTGCCTGCGCGGAAGGATGCAATAAATCGGCAGTGATCGTGTGAAGTGGGCGACTTCGTTGTGTGAAGCGAAGTTCGTTGTGTGAAGCGAAGTTCGTTGTATGAATCGTGAAATGAACGAAAAGGAAGTTCGTTGTGTGCAGCGTTCGCTGTGCGAGGCGTTCGTTATGCGAGGCACCACTGTATATTCCTGATGAGGAAAGTATCACTTTTGAAACATGTTGATATATATATTAATAAAGTGGTGAATACAAAGTAATTTTTAATTCATTTATAATTTTTTTTTTAAATATTATCTCCACAATAATTTCCCTCGGGAACCGTCCCACCTTTGGAGATGCTGTGTGGAGGATCTTTTTGGGGAAAGGAAGAAGTGAGCCTACTTAGTATCATGTTCGTGAGATCAAGGATTCATAGGATTATATCAAAACCTTCTCAAATAAATGCCTATACACTGAAAGCGCCTCTAGCGGCAGATGCAAGCAGCTCGTTTTAACTCATTCATTTGGAATTCGTTGCGCATTATTTTTTACCGATCTCGTTTCGTGGCTATGGCTCCCTGGAGAGCAGTACACTGTTATTGCGGGGCAGGTGCAATGAGGGACTTCCTACAAAAGTCTTTTTTTAATCATAACCCGGATGGCTAGAGAAAATATTATGTTTCGGCCAGTTTTTTGATTTTAGCTTTACACGGCAATTTTAGATATGAATATTCATTTTTTTCTCTAGCTGCATAAAATGGCTACCCATGTTGACATATTCCTCCTCTCTTTGCTTTCTGGCTGACGTTAAGGCTGATAGGTACATTTTTTCGTGGCTAGGAGACGGTAATAGACATTGGCAGATTCGTTTGCAACAGTGAAAGACATTGGCAAATTCATTTGCAACAGTGAATCAATTCATTCTGATTCACCCAGTCTTACGAATTTATTCATCTGTTACATTCCTTTAATTTATATATATATTAAAATAAAATATGGAAAACAAAAATGTGGAAAATTTTCGCATTGCAAATTGTACTAATGTGTTCAATATTACGAGCCAAACAAAGATGCACCCTACTGAGTGGTGATTGCTTCCCATCCGACTAGTGAAACGGCTTGGCCGCGCTGGGACTGATGAGAACGGATCGCCGCGGGTATTGAGAAACAAATTAGGAACTTCTGACTAGTGTCTCTCAGTTACTAGACTAATTTGCACCCTGCGGACTTAGTACAGACAGACTAGATATCGACGGACCAGAAACATAGTGAATACGACGATCCAACTGAATACGGAATATATTTTTTAATTCCTTGATTTAGGACATACGGACTGAAAAAGCTAAATCACTCAAGCTACTCAGAATTACTGACTCGCTGATTAGAAACGGTTTACGGTTACAGACTATTGGGTACTATGTACTTACGATTACGTATGGTTTTTCATGGATTGGGACGCGGGATTATCTATACGTTAGATGGACCCCTGCACTCTGCACAATATTTCTGGCGACTTTGCGATGACGCCCGTATTATTCGCGCCATAAAAAAATCGTAGGGTTGCTAGGCCTAAGATAAGGAATAAAGAATTATTTCCGCCTTAAATTGGGTAACAGGTCGAGTGTGTTACGAGACTGAATTTATTCATTCAATTCATTTATTCAATTTCACCCATGTCTAATGGGTAACAGCATTAACAAAAATCACGTCATTTTGGTACCCCAGTTGGCAGCCTTCCAATCCGGTGTATTATTTTCCATCGGATCCACCCCATTAAATAATGTAAAACAAACCTTTAAGAGTTCAAATGGAGGAAAACGATCCCACGTCAAAGGCCGAAAAATTTTCATTCCACGGAACAATTTAACGAAATCTTCATAGAACATACCATTTGTTTCATAAATTCTTAATGATTTCATTCTTCGACGGAAAACGCTTTTGTAATTTTAAAGTGACCTTCAAGGGATGAATAAATATTATCATTTCTGAAATAATTACATCATTTATAATTTACTCACTTTGTAACCGAAATCGCCGGAGGCCTGTATTAAAAAAAAATACGGAACAAGCAAAAAATATGGTGTCATATCTAATTTTGTGACAAAATGACCAAAATGGATGTTTGATAGGTCCATAGATTATGATAGAAATTATGATTCGAGTTTAAAGATGAATTAAATGAACACACTGTAAAAACTTTAGAATCTTCAATTTTTAATTATTATTTATTGAGATAACTTATTTTTATATTTAATCATTGTAGAAAATAATATTAACATAACACAAATGAAATATGAAAACGGAAAAAAAATTACAGAAAATAAAAAGATTTCAGTCGCATCTGGGACTCGAACCCAGGTCCTCTGCATATCCGGGGCAACCGCTTAACCAACTAATGAGACCAATTCAATTTATGCCATCTTCATCGATATTATATCTCAAATTTAAGATTTGTTAATATTGTTCTCCATTTTTTATCCCATATTATTGGCAGCTATCTTTTTAATGATTACAAAGTTCCTAAGGAACACAATTGCAAACTAGACAGTGTCTCGGATTAATATCCGATTTTTTATTAATATGATACATCTATTGACTTTTTATAAAAGTTTAAAGAATATATTCAATTTTTAATTATTAATTATTATTATTGAGATTTTAAAAATAACCTCATTTTAATATTTAATCGTTGTAGAAAATAATATAAACATAACCTAAATGAAACATTAAAACGGAAAAAATGAGAGAAAATTAAAAGATTTCAGTCGCATCTGAGACTCGAACCCAGGTCCTCTGCCTATCCGGGGCAACCGCTTATCCAACTTAGCTAATGAGACTAATTCAATTTATGCCATCTTCATCGATATCATATCTCAAATTCAAGATTTGTCAATATTATTCTCCATTTTTTTATCCCATATTATTGGCAGCTATCTTTATAATGATTACAAAGTCCCCAAGGAACACAATTGCAAACTAGACATTGTCTTCGGGCCTGCCTCCCAAATTAACAATAATTACTCATTAGAATTGCTTTGTGACAAGTTATAAAAAATTTAAAAAATAATGATTTTTTATCCATTTTTTGCTTTAACAATATTTAGTAGGCGCAAGCAACACAAAATGGTCTTCCTCGGGCAGCTTTGCACCAATACACACAATCCTAAGTATGTAACTCTAAACTGTGCTACCTATATATGCTATAACTATTATTTGAAGCAGATTTGAATCTGAACTGTTGACAGTGCTTACGTCAACATGTTACAATCTGCGTATTTCCACTAGTTAAAATGAGTGGAAAGCAATCACTGAAAATCAAAGTGAATACATACAAACTGCCATTAATATGGAAATCAGTCTGTTATCAAACCAAAATCACGCGTTCCGGGATATATTAAACATGGCTGACGATGCCGAACATCAAATCAAAATGGTAATTTACACGGGAAATTCTGCACGCGGCTCCACTGGCTTTGAGGCCAACGAATGGATTACCTGCGAATCCGGTGAGGTTATCATAATTATTATTTCACATTAAACCACATACCTATTTTATCACCTGGTTGACCTATTCAAGGGTATGTTGAGGACCTATGGTCTAACACAGTGGTCGGCAAAGTGTGGATCCCGAGCCGCATGCGGCTCTTTGGCCCTTTAAGTGCGGCTCTAGCACAAAAATCCACGAGCGGGCGCAACAGTCTTGTCTACAGTGGTCGGAGCTTATCGTGTCTGTAAATCGCGGGCGCATTTCAAAGGTAACTTCCTGAAGAATAAAGTTGTCTTATTCTCCATTCAGCTTCAAGTCCAATAGGTATTTTTGTCATCAATTTGTTTCACTTTCCGAGCCTGCTGAAGCATCGCCAAGAAAATAATTCCTCCATTAACAAACACTATTTCAAAACAACCATTTTAAATATGAGGGAAGCATTTCTCAGCAGGATTCAGGAATTTGAAAACAGCAGACCGACCTTAGCATGTGTCAAAAACCCTCTTAATGCTACGATAACAGATTTGAAATTTTCTCCTTTTGACATTGACATTGGTAACTTTGAAATACGATTGCTGGATTTAAAAAAAAAAATTATTAACACTTTATGTTGATTTGGAAATACTGGAGAGGGAACAAATGAACTAAGTTCACATCACAAGTGGTCTGCTTTGAAAGACCTGAAGAAGGAAGACATGATCATGTTCAACCCCTGGAATAGTATGACTCTTATGATCAGCTGAAAAAACTCTCGTTTGCTCTTCTTTTCCTTTTTGGTGATTGGTGAGGTGATTTTTCACAAAAACGGCGCTATAAAAATCATCCGATTATTATTATTATATATTCATGCGAACAATCTTTTTCAAGCATGAATTTTATCAAGAGTAAACTGAGAAGTCGTCTTATTGATGAGAACCCGGAATCGTGCCTAAAATTAAAAACAACAATATACATACCTGACATACTCAAACTTTCCAAGGAGATGCAAGAACATTGTTTGCATTATGTGTTTGTCAGTCATTGTCTTGATTTAAATTTATGGATACCTTACTTTTATATTATTTTTTATCAATAAATAAAATCATTATTAAGTACGAAATCAAGTTTTATTCCGCGTGTCCGTAATTTAATGAAAGTCTAAAATTATAATAAAGGATTATTAAATTAATAAACAGATTTGGTTCTCAATTTTTTTTTTAATTGTTGTAATGTACATATTTGGCTCTTTGGCGAAAAAGTTTGCCGACCACTGGTCTAACATATGCATATGTTAGACCATAGGTCTCTGACATAGACCCAGATTTGCAGGGGGTCCATGTCATGGAGAAAAATAGGGGTCCACGGATCGGAGTCTATTTAGACTTTTCGCATAATAATGCAGGACAGTAAGGTTCCTTCGATGAACCTACTGCGTACTTATAGCCAATCGCGTCCGCGCAGGAACGTTCATGTGCAAGTTTTTACAAGTTTTCATCCCAGCAGCAATGCATGCGCCCAGTGACTAGATAATACTTGTTCAGTCTTGTACCAAAGCTTTGTACAGACTTGTTTGATTTAATCGCGTCGAACTTCTACTCTGCCTAACTAATTTGAAGCCAAATTATTATCGGAGCATCAGGTTCATCCATCTCATTAACAGCATTTATTTTTGTATTCATTTTATGAATGTTTCATGTTTTTCTTCTTATTTTTGCAATCGTTTACTCCACACGAAAAACAGTAAAGCACATTCTGTCCACATTTGAAGTTAGTAAGTTTGGAAAAAAATAATATTTGGCAGGCTAGGAGGGGTGACGAAAAGTAAAAAGAAGTGCAAGAGGTCCACGGGAAAAAAAGTTTGGAAACCTATGTGTTAGACAATTAACTCCGAACGTAATAACGATGTATGGATGTGAATGAAGCAAAGAGTGTGTGCCAAGACATAGTTGTGCTGCGTACCATAATTTCTACCTATCCCTGCGGGGAACATGCGTTATTGTTAGTTAGTTACTTCAGCGTTTTTCAACCAATAGATTGCAGGCCAAAATTGGGTCGCTTGCACTGACGTCCGAATTAATAGATCTACCCTAAGTATCATTTCGACGGCTAGAGGCAAAGGTCACGTGAGACTCATTTTAGCTCTATCCTATTTTACTGCCGTCTACGTTTGTTTCACATGATTTAGACAGCGCTAAGAAAATTATACACTCCAATAAAATATTCGGTTTTTGTAAACAAACTGAATCTTTTTCCTTTTTTGATTTTTTACTTATGTCAGTTTCTTCCCCTTGCATGTTAGGGCAACCCTATGTATTATTTTTCTGTGATCGCTTAGCATATTTAATGAGTTGCGATATATTATCAAGATAAAAAAGATAATAATATACATCTATTCTACGTAATTGAGACAAACCGGAATAGATTTACAGCATATGTTCTCGAACAAAAATTTTATGTTACACTCAGAACATCAGAATGGTTTCGTTCAAATTGCGCCAACAGATGAGTCCGCAACTTGAATTTTTCAGTGCAATCGGAACACAATATTGGTTTTTACTTAAGAGTGTATCGGCATTTGAAGAAAAATAAAATTCCTGCACATCCTTAAAAAAAATGCAATATATCGTATTCCGGGTATTAAAATTGGTATTATGAATAATTCAATCGTTTCTCGATAACGCTTTTAACTCAAAAGTTCTTCAGTGAATCGAACCATCACGCGATGTATTTAAGTTCGAGTAATTAACTCGAGTTAATTACTCACTTTTCTCGTTCGATTTATTCAATCGGTGTATGTTCAATCACTATGTTTAGCCTAATGCCTCATTTAAATTTCTGAATATTTGATAAATATTCTTAGAATAACGAGTTATTTTTTTTAAGGAATGGACAGAATAAATTATTATATTCAAAATGATTATTTATGAACACGCTTGTAGCATAATTACAATAGAATATAATATTTTAATCAACTGATTTTTTTAATGAAATGGGGTATTTTAACTCTTTTATTTAATTTCGGAAAGAATAACGATGAAACGGAATTTTCGTTTAAATTTTATGTTGAGCAATAAATTTCCTACGACAATTGAAAAATATGCCGTTTTTAGTTTACCGCCAAAACGACTTGTTCATTTATGTTCTTGCGGGGAGCGTTTGTGACGTCACACCGACTAGAGATGGTTGATACCTGAAATGGGTTGTCACTACGGTTCCAGTTACCGGAGACCGATGAGGAACCGGTTCTTTAAAATTTTGAGAAAAGGGAGCCGGTTCCTTAAAATATTCTAAGAAGAAAAAACCTATTCCTCAAAAACTTTTTAATATTTTGCCCCATTTTTACAACTTTTTAAAAATATATTTTAAATTTTCCTTTTTGATAAATATTTCAAAAGGAACCTGCAACCTGCAAAATGTGTATTTCTAGGTGCTGACCGTTAAACCATCATATGGTTCCACGTCGAATCCATCGAATCCAATACACATCAAGTCCAGCATGAAATAAAAGCTCACGCGAGTTAACTTTTGTTGTTCACTTTGACTCAAGAATAAAATTATATTTGGAAGTAATTATCCTTTATTTTGTAATATGACAAAATACACACAACAGGTAAAATACAATTTCAAGAGGAATAATCAAGTGAGCAATACGACAAGCGAAGTGCTTGGATTCAATCGACAAGATATATTAATTCACTTAGGGCGATGCAGTCGTTTATATAACCGTCCTAAGCTAGTCTGATGTGTGAAAGTTTATTTTGAAACAAACAACAATTAAAGATAGTTTTTATCAATTTATTTTTTATAACTTATTGAAGTTTGTAAACCTCATTCTAATATTTAATCATTGAAGAAGATAATATTAACACATCCCAAATGAAACAGGAAACCGAAAAAAGAACAGAATATTAAAAGATTACAGTCGCATCTGGGACTCGAACCCAGGACCTCTACCTATCCGGGGTAACCGCTTAACCAACTTAACTAATGAGACCAGTTCAATTTTCGCCATCTACACCGATATCGTACTTCAAGTTCAAGACTTGTTAATATTATCCTCCATTTTCAAACCCCATATTATTGGCTGCTATCCTTATGATGATCTTCTACACGAACACAATTGCAATCGGAATAGAGTCTCGGATATACCTACCCGATTTTTATTCATATGAGACATCTATTGACTTATTTAACAAGTCTGGAAAGAAATATTCAATTTATTTTTTATAACTTAACTTATTCCCAGATGCGAGTGAAATCTTTTTATTTTCTGTTGTTTTTTCGGTTTCGTGTTTCATTTGGGATGTGTTAATATTATCTTCTTCAATTATTAAATAGTTTTTATCAGTTATACAATAGGATGTTGACATTTGTATTGATTACCAATGCATTGATATCAGACGGAACTAGATAGAATAATGTAATCTTATTTTTAGAGTTCACTGTGCTATTAATGGCGAGATTCGTAGGAGCATAACATGTCGATTCACTAGACAAGATGAAGTGCGGAGTGGAGGGGGAGTTCTACATCGTCTTCTTGAAGGTGGTGGTCAGCTGGAGTGGTTAACTCGCGTCACGTAATACAGGTCCCACGTGTTAACGTGCTCACGTGTCAGCCAGAAATGAGAACAACTGAATAACCATTAACCGTCATATTACCTTGTTATTTAGTTCAACCTGCAATGGAAGCTAATTAATCATCATGCTTTGTACTAAACGTATTATTTTCCTGTCATGAGCATTATATGTACTGTTGGATATAGGGCAAGCATTCTAGCAACTACGTAATTAGTATTTAGTTCGCTAAGGGATGCATAACTCCAGTTTTGAATAATCGGTTGCAGTAAAATCACTATAACTAAGAAACTAATTAAACAACAGGGCATATTCTCTCACACTTAATGTCAATAGAACAATACATCTGATATTTTCTGTAACAGCTAAAGGACAGACTACTGATGAATTGATGAACTCAAATTATATAAATATTTATTATTTTTATAAACAATAATTATTAGCCTGAAACACTCATCCAAATTGAAAAAACCTCTTTAAAACATTGATGTATTAATCTTCAAAAATATATAAAAGTGTTAACAACAACGGTGCTTCATTTAACGGGTAATAATCACCAATCTGCGTGAAGATTTTTGCGATATTTTTAAATCCCTTCATAAAGTCCAAGATTTACAACCTTGGGCCAGATCGAGAAACTCCCCGGCCCAAACGAGGGTCATTTTATATATGTTTTAATTTCTATGAGCAGATTATTAAAATGTTTAATTCCCAAGAAAAATACATTATTTTGCATTTGATTAGTAATAAATTTTGATTTTGTATTGGGATCTATTGATAAATTTGTTTCAATTTATTTAATGCTATTTTCTTTACAGGTTTTGATATTTGAGGTTTTTCGTGGACATCTCCTACTATTGATACTTGAATATTGTAAAGAAAGTTTTCATTGAGTTTTTTTTAAAGACAACTTTGATAATTAATCTTGAATTTATTTAATCGATGATATGGATATAACCAGGGATGGTATCCATAGAGAACTCGTTAATTGCGCAAGAAGTTTGTGAGTTGCTTTGGATAGAGCTGAAATAACGTAGTTTGATGCCAATACAGTAATAATTTGGAGTTTGAAACTACGTAATAATGAAAACATACATAGGTGCGCGTGTTGTGGCACGAATTGAACTACGATTTACAATACCGAGTAGATATAATGGTTATTTTATGACAGGTTACTTAAAAATGTTTTTATTGTTTATTTTGTTCTATATTTATCCGCATTGAAATTATGCATACTTCCATAGGTACGGCAGCCCCCACCACAGCCGCTCTCTGTCGGTGTCCGCCAATACGTGGAATTCGCCTAGTCGTAGAAGGAGTAAACGGGCAAAGTTGGTTTATCCAAATAACCTTATTACTTCCCGTGTTCATCATTCTCACTCGGTGTCTTTACTCCAACCTTTGTTATAGTTCCACACTTCCTGTGTTCATTGTTATCACTCGGTGTCTTATATCCAACCTCTTTTATAATTCCACACCTCCTGTGCCCATCAATCTCACTCGGTGTCTTTTTTTCCACCATTCTATAATTACATCTGCTGTTTGATTTCACCCTATTTCACAATTCCACACATCATGTGATCATCATTCTCACTTTTTGTCTTGTCTCCAATCTCTTTTATTGTTCTGTACTTCCTTCGTGTCTTCATCAATACTTGGTGTCCTTGTTTCCACCTTTCTATAATTAGATCGACTGTTTGATTCATCCCTTTTTCACAATTTGACAAATCCTGTGTTCATCATTCTCACTTGGTGTTTTGGTTCCAACCTCTCTTACAGATCCACACATTCTGTGTTCATCAATCTCACTGTGTACCTTCTATCCTCCTATAATTAAATCTGCCATTTGATTATACCATTTTTCACAATTTAACACATTTTGTTCATCATTCTCACTTGGTGTCTTGACTCCAACCTCTCTTATAGTTACACACATCCTGTGTTCAATCTCACTTGGTTTCTTTGTTTCAACCCTTCTATAAGTATATCTGCTACTTGATTCTACCCTTTTTCACAATTTCAGAGATCCCGTGTTCACCATTCTCACTGGGCGTCTTGACTCAAATCTTTATCATAGTTCCACACTTCCTGCGTTCATCAATCTCACTTGATGTCATTATCTGTTTCCACCATTCTATGATAATTAAATCTGCCCTTTTATTTCACCCCTTTTCACCGTTCCACACACCCCGTGTTCATCATTCTTTCTTGGTATATTAGTTTCCACTCTTTTGTAATTCCACCCATTTTGGCATTGCATCTTTTCCAATTGTTGTGTTATCTGTTTTGTTAATCTTACCTTTTGGCCATGGCTCTTTTCCAATGTTACTAGAATTAAACACAAAAAAAAACTTGTCTTTCTTCCCCAAGTTCCTAAGGTTTGTGTGTAAAATTTGACCACTCTCTTTAAACACTCTAATTATATTTAAAACACGTATAATTTAAAAAAATAACGATTTCTTTGCTTTAACCATCAACATTTATTTGAACTGCCCACTGGTTTTGGCAGAACTCTTCCTTCTCCACATGTTATTTTTCACTCCAATACATAATAAACTTTTTCCTGATGAAGAAGGGGTTCTTCCAAAACAGAACGATAATTTAAAAAAAAAACATTTTTTACATTTATAATATAATATATTCAAGTAATAATATAGCTGCTTTTTACGAACACTAAAATATTTAAAACTAACTCAACAAGCATCTTTATTATTTTTTGGTGGCTCTTTCTTCGTTCTTCAATTCTAAATTTTCTAATATCAAAAAACTCACTTTTTCCTTTTACACAATATTTTTCACGACTTCTCTTTTTGATTCTTTTTGTTTTTTTTTTCGTTTCTTCTTTCCCAAGAAAATTTACTTAGTTATTTAAACAGTACCGTATTTACCACCGTAATTTACAATTTGTATCTAAACATCACGTTGTCTAGCGACTATCGTCACCGTATTTTTGTCAAAAATCATCATCATGCTGGAAGTTTTCATACCATTATTGGAGTTAATTAGTCTGTGAACTATTTCTATTGATCATCGGTGTTACCTACTGTACCCTTTGTTAGACCTTCTATACCTCTTATGTCACCTACTGTACTTGTCAACCTGTAATGTTAACTACTTTTTCTGTGGTCCTGGCTCCGTTGTAATCTTTTCTATTACATACAATGTTTTTGAGAGAGAGGGAGAGGTCACGACCAAGTTATTAGCAGTATACGTTCCTGTCAATACCATCTACCATGACGAAGTTTAGATTGTATTTTGAACCATGCGATTATCCTAAATTTAGATACGTACCTTTTTACCGCTTTAGTGAACTAAGCGATATTGTAACGCCCTTCATTTTCCAATAATTATCTGTACTTTGATGTTTTCTTAGTGACGAAAATAAGTTCCCCGCTTTGAAATTGTGCTCACTGATTTTTTTTTCATTAAAAATCTTTTTCAATTACTCGACATAAATAATATTTTGTAAAATCACTGTCAAGTTTGTAAAAATGTGTTCATAGATTTACTTTAGATTGATAAATTTTGATTCCCTTTGCAGTTCCCTTTTCTTTACATTATTTAAAAAATGAATTAAACTGATAACCTATAAGTCAATCGACTGCAATAGACACCAAAAATATAAGTATTGTTGTTGATGCTAGGACGGTCTGCATATCTCCCGTAAGTACAGAGGCCATAAAAGCCCATTGTGATATCTCCCATTTTCACCTTTTTCCCCTTTAACAGTAGTCAGTTTTTTTTAATCATGTTAATTGGTGTTTTAATTAGATGTGTGGTGATGTCTCTGGTTCCTGAACGTAACTCTAGTCTTCTTCCTATCAAAACAGAATGTTGGCACTACAGATTAATCAATGGTATTTCTTCACTGTCTTCACATTTCTTATAGCTACTGCTTATTTTTACTCCCTACAAATCTACATGTGTGTTCTGAGGTGGCTGTGTTCTATAAACTGTTCTGCTAGCTTCCTCAGAGTTTCTGTTTGTATTAAGGGTTTGGGCTATCAATGGACATTTAATTTTGTCTCATTCCAGGTGCTTCCTTCCATTCGTTCTAGCACTCATATTTGACCCAATTTTTGATGTGAAATTTAGTGCGACAGGCTGTTACCCCTATAGCTGGATCAGATTCAGCGAGCGATTCTCTCCCTCTTTTCCTTACTTGCCTGACAGCCTGCTCATTACTCTCGATGTTTTTGTAGTCTGGACCCAGATCAGGGTGGTTCTCTTAATATAGACGGATTTACCTGAATTATCCATAAAACCAACATCATCATCACGGTGGTATATCTTAGGGTGGGAGTTGGCCTCTCCCATAAATGTTGTCCACTTTCTGCAATCCCTAGTCCCTCGCCATTCGCCTCAAGTCCTCAGTTTTACCCATCCTGCTCCATCTTTTTCCACACAGTTGGTCCATCTTTTCCTCTGTCTGCTTCTGGGTTGCTTCCCCTGGGGCATTTATTTGGTATTATTTTAATTGTCCTATCATCAGGCATTCTTTAAACATATCCTGCTTATTGCAATCTTTGGGACCTACAAAATCTTACGTTGGTCTAATGCTCATTAAAAACAAACATATTATCTCCATTTATTTCCATTCTCAATGTTTTTACTGCACTTACTTACTAATCTTGTTCCCTAGATATGGCAGTCCCCACCACAGTCGTTCGCAGTCCGTCAAGGCCGGTGTGGGCGGCTGGAACTCCTCAGGGCGCAGCCTGCTGGGCCCTCCGCCTCAGAGGGCCCGCGTGGCCTCCATGCCCAGCACAGGGGTCGAGGAGCACTACTACCGGCTGAGACACTTCTCCATCACGGGGAAGGGGGTAGTCAACCGAGGAGACTCGCTGAAGAGCAGGAGGTCGCGAAGTAACAACTCGGTGGCCAGTAGCAACTCAAGGTGAGATATTTTTTAAATGTTTTATATGTTAATACTGGCGCCTAACATGAGGCTGAATAATTTACTTTTCCCTAAATTTATTCTACTTCATAAATTCGGTGTTAAATGAAAATATTTTTGTCTACCTATCTATTATTTTTATCCCGCCTGCATCCAGAAAATACGTGAGTGGTTGAGACACAAGATTCTCTATAGTTCAGGTATATTTTTTCTTTAGTCTGTGAGTTTTACGTTTGGATTTTATGTTTCGGAAGTCGTAAAGGAGGAATCGTATTGCTCGGAGATGTTTTCGAACCGCAATATCTTTTTAATGCTCACCGGGAATACGTATCTTGTTTTTCTTCTGAAACCATATGCACGTATTGATTTTGCTTTATATCTTACTTGGATAATATATTCCATTACAGACGATTCGAAGCGTAATGTAATGTGTTCGGGAAGTAAAATATCATATGTGCATTATTAATTTTAATAAAAATAGCTTTAGCAGCCGTCCACACCATTTACCTAAATCGTTTAAAATTTTAAAAAATTAAGATTTAATCGAAGAACTAAACGCAAAAAATTATGTAGATACGAAAACGAGTGCTGGTCAAGTATTAACATGACATATTAATGATATTTGTGGAACTCTGTACTCATATCAGCAGTTATCGAGATTATCTCAAAACCCATTGTTCTCTTTTAAACTGATATGCTAAAAACAATGGAACTGAAGATCTCATCAGTTTAGCAATGCCCCTATTGTATAGGGTGTGTCATTAAGCTTTACACTTTTAAAATCGCTCCTGTGGAGGAACCGGACAAAAATAGCAGGGCGGTAAGCTGCATACGGTAGTTCGGTTCTTGGAAATTTATTTGCCATAAATCACTTCACATAAATAATGATTACTACGTAATTTTTCTTCGCCTGTCCAGAGTTCATTATCGACCACCCAGTGCAAAGCAGTGTCCCAAAAGTAATTTAATTAAAATATGGATCAACAAGAAGGCGACCGGTTTAACCCTAAATGAGAAAAAATAAAACGAACATGGAACGGGAGCAGTGATGACAGTGTCGAGCGAGTTAATGCGTGTGTACGAGAAGCTCCGAACTTGTCGGTGCGCAAGCGTTCGGCTGCTTTGACGATATCCATATCAACTTTGTGTCAAATATTGAAATAATATTTGCAATTCTACTCCTATAAGATTCAATCGGTGCAGAAAGTAAATCCAAATGTTTTGATTTTAAGTCAAATATTCTTTGACACAATGTTTCTAAGGTTCCCCAGTTACAAAAACATATTGTTGTCGAACAAGAACCATTTTCACTTGAACGGGCATGTTTATAAACAAAAATATAGGTTTTCGAGCAAGGAAAAACCTAAAATAATTAACAAAACTACTTTTCTCATCTCAAAAGTTTGGGTTCTTAAACTTCTTTGAAGACTCTCATGTCAAATCTGTCAATATGAATTCTGCAGAATATGTCAAGATGTTGAAAGAATATCTCTTACCAAGGCATGTCATCACTGATGACCTAAACGATAAAATTGACATAGAACGCCAAAGAAGCGTACTGAGCGTGCGAGCCAACATGCTCGCTAGGAGATTCAACAGGTGCATTTCCTCCGGTAAAGAAGCAATTCCAGACATACTGCATGAGCTTTTACACTAGCGAACTATGGACAAGATATACACAAGGCGTCATGAACACACTCCGAGTACAATATAACCACGCTTACAGGGCGCTATTCGGTCTCCCTTGGCGATGCAGTGCCTCGCAGATGTTCGCAGAGGGAAGGGTGCATGGGTTCGCTGCTTTGATGCGTCACGTCGGGACGAGTCAGCGCTACCGGATATCGGAAAACACTCTTGTCCAGGCCGTCGCCCAGAATTTCCTTCAATCCTCGTATAAGTGCTAAATATATTCACCTTTTTATTTTTTATATTTTTTTTATATTCTATTTCCACATCATGTAAATTTAAAAAAAAATGTATTCTTTTATATGGCAGACAGAGTATTGCACTCCAATTTCTTCAGCTGAAATAAATACATTATTATTAAAGTAACAGTAGATCCCTGGGTGTAGCATCAGGACTTGAATACAGTAAGATATGGCAACCTGTTATACATACAAAGTGACTATACCGGTGAGGAACGAAAGATTTGAGATATTAGATCGTTTTTTAAATTAATAATTATGAATGTCAATATTAGAACAGAATAGGAAAAAAAATTATATCTTTTTAAATGTATCCATAGTTTGTGTACCGTATTCCGCCATCTTCGTCTCTGAGAAACGTCGAATGTTTCATAGATGATAGAAGCAAGAGAGATGGGCCATGGGCCATTATTAGTATGAAACCACGCACACAAAGCATGCCTCAACGTCGTTCACCCTTACTAATGTAAATCACATCTATGCATAGTGGCGTTCCACCTTTGTGTCCACCTATACACCAAACGCTTCACTTTCATTGGATCGCAGTTTTGATAGTCTGTGCAGTTCGGTGATGCCATATCTCCCTTTATTTGTTTTCTATGGTAAATACTTTTTTTAACTGCTTAATTCTGGTTCTAATATGAAATAATGTCTTAGAATAATGGCGAGATGTGACAGTTTTTTTTTTGAAGAAGAAATAACAAAGAGTTTAAATGTAGACCAAAAGGTAGGCTACAGTTTTTATTTATTTATTTATACTAGGTTTTTACAAATGTTCACACTTACGTGAGAACAATCCAGTCAAAAAATCTCACTTAATATACATTAATATTCAGACAAAGGATACACAAAACATAAAATTACAAAACCTCAACCAATGACACATAATACATAGAAACAAGAGACACAAGTGATACAAAATATAATTAGCACAATCATTTTTACATATTTTTAAGTAATAGCAGGACATTTTTTTATGAAACTACAGATTATCGACAAAAATGGCTACATTAGCACACTCTATCGTATTATATAGTCGACACATTTGAGGCAGAGGACTAAAGTAGGCAATATGATTTCTGAAAGTATTCTGGTGGAATGTGCTATGACGTCTTAAACAATAGGAATCAGATACATTTATTTCAATACTGCTAAGACAAAATATAGAATCTAGTGATTGTAAATTATTCGTATGAATATATTAAATCAAGTATTACCCTTCTAATTTTTTAATTTTATTTTATTATTATTATTATTCTTAATATTAAAATGCCCAGAGGGCTTTTACATACATGTACATCATTTTTAAATCACAAAAAAATAAAAATAGAAAACATGGACAAAAGTTAATTAAACTTGAAAAAAGAAAAAAAAATGTAACAAAGCTAAATAAAAAATACACAGGAATATAAAGAAACAGAAAAAATAAATAATGCGGTGTCAACAAAGTCAAGGTTAGCATTAATAACAACTAAGTAAATAATGTAAAACATTGTAGTTAGAAATAATTCGTTCATCCTTTTTTCGAAATTAAATAATTATTTTATCTGAAATTATTAAATAATTAAATTTAATAATATGGGATAAAAAATGGAGAATAATATTGACAAATCTTGAATTTGAGATATGATATCGATGAAGATGAAATAAATTGAACTGGTCTCATTAGCTAAGTTGGTTAAGCGGTTGCCCCGGAAGCGATTGAAATATTTTTATTTTCTGTCGTTTTTTCTCCGTTTTCATGTTTCATTTAGGTTATTTTAATATCATTTTCTACAATGATTAAATATTTACCAATTAATTATTTTACTTGAATTAAGGTCATTCGCTGGTTAAAGTCTCTCGGGTACGTTCTGAAACACCCCGTTTATCGCATATTAATCTTTTTTTCCGTTCCACCGATTTTCAAACATACTTTTTGACTTTAATATGAATTACGGCATCATACTTACTTTTATATGGGTTCATTTTTATATCATTAGACCGAATCACAATATATACTTTATGCTCAAGAGTTTTATAACTTCATAAAACGGAATGAGTAGTATCTCCCATGATCAAGTGCGGTACGACTCTTTTACGATATAAAGATTTATGGTCCCGTATTGTACGTAAACTCACGTAATTATTTTAGAATTACTTCTTCCATTGTAGAAAAATACTCGATACGTAGAGCATCTAACCGGACATTAGAAGGGTGCGGGTTCGAGTCCTGCCGGCGACATTTATCTTTGCTCGGAGGGTTTTTTCAATTTGGATGAGTGTTTTAGATTAATAATTATTGTTTATAAAAATAATAATTGTTACCCTTTGCGCTATGCACAAAAATCTTGTCTTAAGTTTTTAAGAACTTTAGTTTATCAATTAATAAATTAATATTATTTAAATGAAATCCTCATCACGGGTAATCTCAGTGGGGATATCATTGTTTAATAATTGTATAAAATAATATTAACATAACCTAAATGAAAGAAGAAAACGGAAATAAAAACAACAGAAAATAAAAAAGATTTCAGTCGTTAAAAAATGCGTTCTTAAGGCAATTCTGAAGGTATCCGCTAGAACTCCGTCGGAAGACATATTTAAAACCTAATCATTGTAGAAAATAATATTAACATAACCTCAATAAAACAAGAAACCGGAAAAAACAATAGAAAATAAAAAGATTTCAGTCGCATCTGGGACTCGAACCCAGGACCTCTACCTATCCGGGGCAACCGCTTAACCAACATAGCTAATGAGACCAGTTCAATTTATATCATCTTCGTCGATATCATATCTCAGATTCGATTCCTCTGCGATGAAATGGCGTGGTGGTTAGTTATTTAGTTGAGTTTAAATGTAAAAAAATCCACTTTGGTTTCTAAATAAATAAAGTGGACATGTTCAACTGCACAGAATTCAAATACAAGACCGCTTTAATAGCATACATCCTCAACAATTATTAACAGAATGTGTCTAGAGAGGAAGTATGACTGCATGTGCTGTGTGTTTTGTATATTCACCTTTATTGCAAATTATGCATGGACAATGTTATTGCTGAATTTGTTTGTGAGACATTTTAAATATTTTGTTGTTGTATTTCGTGAATGCGATTTACACCATCTGTGTGGGTACTATAATATGTTTTGCACCTGTGTCACTATTGTAATTAAACTTATATAATAAAATATGTAAAATCCTCCAAAGGGCGTACACTGTATAATATAATCTATTATATAAATATGTGTGTCCCGGGCGGGTGATGTTTGTTTGTTTGTTTGTTTAGGACACAAATCTACAGTTTTATTTCAAGCTTGATGAAATTTTTCAGACTTGCCTTTCGAAGCAAGAGAAAGGTCACTGTTGACAAGAGATTTTGATAACCCCGGAAAGAAGGGTTTTTTCGGTTATCCCACCCCTTAAAACAGAATGTTGGTACTTCTTCATGAAATTTCGCATGAATAACGTTTTAAATACGAGGGAAACTACTGGGTAAAGGTAGGAGTAGGGGTAGGAGTAGGGTTTAGGAGTAGGGATAGGAGTAGAGGTAGGAGTAGGGGTAGGAGTAGGGGTAGGGGTAGGAGTTGGTGTAGGAGTAGGGGTATGGTGATTCCCAACGCTATAAACCTTATGTTTTCGGCATTACATCTCCAAAACAAGCTTTCACAGCAACGAAAATAGCAACGAACCCAATTTTACAGCACCTAATCTTTAAGTCCTTAAAAGCCACGCAATGCGTGGCTTTGTGGATTGCACGGAGCGTTCCACAGCACCATGCTTTAACCTGCTTTAAAATAAACATCAAAATAAAGGCTATTTTAACAGTTTTTATAGTTCTAAAAAGAACTACCGCAACAATCACAAGTTTTTAACGTCCGTCCAAAACTCGCCAAAATTCGCTCACAAATAAAAAAGTCGAGCATTTGTGCCAATAAAAATTATATCGTCACAAACGGGCAAATTCTTGCTAACTTAAAAATATCAATTGAAATTATTTTTCCTTTTAAAATCAACGTTTGTAACGAATTTTCAAAATTTACCCACATTCAAAAAACCATATACCCAGTGAACTAAAAGAAGATATTGAAAGTATTAAAAAATGAAACAGATATTGAAAACATTTACACATATTTTGAATTTGACGGTTATAGTGAATGGAATGAATTGGATGTTTAATTTTTTGCATTGAATAATATTTTTAGGTTGTATTCATCCTAAAAAAGAGTATAATAAGAAGGTGATTAAAATGTTAATTAATACAAAAAATCTTGTATCCATAAGTGAAGCAAATCAAAATTTTTCAAAAGTAGCTCGTCTTGTTGATGAAAACGGAGCTGTTGTTATACTCAAAAATAATATTCCTAAGTATATTTTGTTGGATTATAATAAATTGGAGACTGAAATAGCTGCTTCCGATAATGAGGTAACAGAACTTGCACAAGACATAATTAACCGGAATATTGTCGCATTTAAGGAGTTAGCAAAATGAAACGGTTATCGTTAGAACAAATAATCAATTTGCATAGTATACTTATTACACAGACAGGTGGAATAGATGGTGTTTGAGATAATGGATTGCTTGAATCGGCTATCAGTGCACCATTTCAGTCTTTTGGCGGTGAATATGTATACTCAACCCTACAAGAAAAAGCTGCTCGATTAGGGTATGGAATTGTTAAAAATCATCCTTTCGTTGACGGGAATAAAAGAATAGGACTTTTAGCTATGATTTTATTTTTAGAATTAAATAAAATTTTTTTGATCTATAGCGACGATGAAATGATAAAACTTGGATTAACATTAGCAGATGGAACAGCTTCATTTCATGATTTGGTTAAGTGGATATTGTTACACATGTAATTTCAGACATTAGTCTATTTGCTTATAAAATCAGAGGAAGGCTCAGCGATTGCTGGGCTTTTCTACTGCATACACCCGAGTTTGTCACTTGAAAGCTAGAAAAGGCTATTTTTCAAGGAAAATAAATATTTGTTTAGTTCCCTGTATTTATGGTGGAATAATTAAAATAAAAGATACAGGGCAAATAATGAATAAATAGGAGTGATTTTAGTGGGAGTAATAACACATGTACAACTAGGTGCGCATCTTGAAATAATATACAACGTGGTTGAATTAAAAATAGTTCAAGTTATAAATGAGCATACAACGTTATATTTAAAAGCAGTTATTAAAGATAGTGAAAAAGACGAATATATAAAAACAAAAAGCACTAATGAAGAAATTAAAATAACATGCTATGAAAACAATGAGCCAAAGGATTTATTTATTGGAGTAATTAGAAATGTACAAATAAGCAAGCTTAGTGAAGTTTATTATTTAGAAATACAAGGTGTATCAACCAGTTTTTTTACAGATATAGTTGTTAAAAGCAGGTCATTTCAAGATAAAGATATGACATACAGAGATTTATTAAAAACAGTAATAGCAGATTATTATAAAGGTGAAATACAAGACACAGCAGCATTTGAAAGGACATTAGAACATTTTACAATGCAATACCGAGAAACAGATTGGCAATTTATTAAAAGGTTGGCTTCACATTTTAATGTTGGTTTAGTGCCGTTTATTTTAAAAGAAGGTACTAAAATGACATTCGGTATACCTAATGGTGAAGAAATAGGTTCAATAGAAAAGTATAACTATTCTATAGAAAAAAACATAGGCGAGTTTATGAAATCAAGCACAAATTACAACCCACTAATAAAAGAACTAGACAAAGTAAATTTTAAAATTGAAACAAATGAAAATTTTAACATAGGTGATATTATTAGCTATAAAGATATAGGGTTATTTGTACAATCAAAAGAAGTAGAAATAATAAATGGGGCGTTAAATTTTAGCTATGAACTTTCAAAATGGGAAGGTTTAACAAGAGACACATATTTTAACGAAAAAATTATAGGTTTATCACTTCACGGTGAAGTAATAGAGTTAGTAAATGATAAAGTAAAAGTTTGGTTAGAAATTGATAATGAACAAGATGTAGCAACAGCAACCGAATTTCCCTATACAACAGCGTACACAGCGGAAGGAAATACAGGTTGGTATGTGATGCCTGAAAAGGGAGATACAGTATTAATATATTTTCCTAACAATGAAGAATTTAATGGAGTTGGTATGAACTCTATAAGAAAAAAAGATTCACCAAGCGATAAAATAAGTGACCCAGATGTAAAATATTTTAGAACAAAAGATGGAAAGGAACTTAAATTTTCATCAGATGAAATATTAATTACTTGCAGCAACTGGTCTAATGAAGAAACGGGAGAGGAAAATATAATATTTATTAGGCTAAACGAAAAAACAGGAATAGAGATAAAATCTACAAAACCAATAAGTATAAATTCAGACCAAGACATAAGCTTTTCAGCAGAGAAAAAAATAGTTTTTTCGGCTAATGACGAAATAAAAATGAAATGTAAAACTAGCCAAATAAAAATGGATAGCATAGTAGATATTGCAAGTAAAGAAGTTAAAATAAACTAAACTAAGTTTAAAGTAGGTGAAATATGAGAGAATATCCAATAAATTATTCAGAGCTTCAAGTAGAAATGCCAATAGAAGTAAAAGCCATACAAAGCTAAAAATTACAGAAGAAATAAATGAACATGCAGAAGCAAAGTTAACATTTATAATTGAAAGTGATAAAAAGCACAAAATAGTAGACGAGTTTAATTTTACAACCAACATTGTAATAAAACACAATACAGATGGTGTTTTATTTTCAGGAATACCAGTGTTAGTAAAATGCACCCATGTTGCTGAAGAGTATGAAGTAGAGCTAACTTTAAAAAACTACACATATGTTATGGATATTGAAATAAAAAGCAGAAGTTTTCAAGATAAAAAAAATTTATATGAAAATATATTTAATGAAGTAGTAAATATAGGATATAAAGGGGCGGCACTTCAACTTATATTAAAAGAGAAAAAACAAGGAAAATCTATAATACAATATAAAGAAACAGACTGGCAATTTATAAAAAGAATTGCTTCACAATTAGATGCAGTTGTAGTAACAGATGCTGCATATAAAATGCCAAGAATATTTATAGGCGTTCCAGCAGGTACAAATTACAGCCACAATTTAGTAAACCACACCCTAAAAAATGACACAGAAGATTATTTAAAAGCAAAATATAAAAGAGAAGAATGGATGCCTGAAAACTCTATTACTTATGAAATATCTAGTATAGACAATTTTCAAATAGGCGATAAAATAACATACAACAAAATTGCACTTACAATTATAAAAAAAGAAGTAGTTTTAATACAAGGTATAATAGTTTTTTCATATATATTAAAAAAAGAAAAAGGAATTAAGCAAGATTTAATAACTAACCCACTATTCACTGGTCTATCTCTTAATGGCAAAGTAATTGAAGTTTCAAAAGATAAGGTAAAACTGCATTTAGAAATTGACAAAAAGCAAGATGTTGGCAAAGCATATTTGTATACTTTAAATACACTATATTCAACAGAAGGCACTACAGGGTTTTATAGCATGCCACAAATAGGTGATAATGCAAAACTTTATGTTCCAACTGAATATGAAGAAAGTGCATACGTAAAAACCATAAATAGAACAGATGGTGATACAAATGCAAAAACAAAAGACCCTAAAATTAAATATTATGAAAATAATTATGGAAAAGAAATGAAACTAGCCCCAGATGAAGTTCAGTTTATAGCATCGGATGGCAAGGTAGAAATAACAATGAATGACAAAACAGGGGTTACTATAAAAAGTGATAAAGGCATAACAGTTAGCAGCAAAGAAAATATTGAAATAATAGGCAATAAAATAAGTATAGAAGCAAAAGAAAAAATAACATTTGTAACAACAGGAAGTACAATAAAAATTGATGAACTAATAGATTTATGGGGCGACGGGGGCGTAAGCTTCAGTAAAGGTGATGGGGAAAAAATAGAAAAATGGAGCACGAATTAAATAGTAAATTAAAAGTTTTTAAACTAGCAAAATAAGTATAGAAGCAAAAGAAAAAATAACATTTGTAACATCAGGAAGTACAATAAAAATTGATGAACTAATAGATATATGGGGTGATGGGGGTGTAAGCCGAGGTTGAATAATTGTTATTTAATAAATAATAATTGAATTAAAAGGTGTGGAGGCGAAAATAAAAATGGAAGAAAAAAAATGTGTAGACCTAGAATTGTTTAAACTTTTAAAAGCTTATAATGAAAATATTAATAACAACCATAAAAAAAGTGGTGCTAACACCAAAATAGAAAAGGGTTATATAGTATTAAATGAAACTATAATTAATTTTGAAGAAACGCCATTAATGGATGGTTTAGTACAAATGTGTATACCTACTGAATTTAATTTAATTTCAAAACAACGTGCAATATTTAAATACAAAACCAAAATACCCCCTAAATTTACCTATGCAAACCCTAACGATGATATAAACTTATTGCTTGAAACTATGGATAGAGGAACTAATTTTAAAAATATAACTTCATTTAAAGATGAGATGCAAGAAGATGTGTTAAACAGTTTTGATAATATAAAACTTATTGAAAGTAAAACGGTGGAAATTAACAAAACTAATATTATTGCATATTTTGATATAACCACAGAACAAGAAAAGTATAGTACGTACCAATTAATGTTTTTAAAAGTATTAACTAAAGGCGTACTATTTGGTGCATTAACTTGTTTAAAAAGCGACGAAGAAAATTGGAAACCAATATTTAAACAAATGATGCTTACCACACTTGAAATCCCTAAAAGGATGGTGTATTAATACAATGCAATTTAACAAAAAAGAAATGGAGTTATTTAGAAATGAAGAAGTAAAAAAAGAAATAGACATAAGGCTATTACAACTAGATAATTATGTACAAAATGAATTTAAAGCAATTGAAAAAAACTTTATTAAACAGTTTGAAAAAATATTTAAATTAATAATAAAAGCACAAGAGAATGACCAGTTAAAAGACCTTTCATACATTAGTTTAATAATTTCAAGAATTAACATAAAAGATAAAAACTATTCATATTTAGTTCAGCTGTACGGAGAAAAATGGTATGTAGACGATTATGGGTGTATAGAACAATTTGATGTTTCTGAAATATATAAATACATGGAAGATTCGTTAAATAACTTAAAGCAAGCAGCAAAAAAATATATTATGAAAGTATCAGAAGAAGAAGCAGAACGTGAAGTATTTAAGTATATAAGCCATTTTAACCGCTACGTAGTTCAATATTAAGACGCATTAGTTTAAAAATAGTGAATTTACCAGAATATGAGGAAATAAAAAAATCAAAAAGTTTTGAAATAACTGTTACGGAAATATATGAAGTACCTGAAAAAATAATAGTAGACTATGGTAAATTTAAAAAAATAAATAAGCTGAAAAAATTATTAGAAGAAAAAAACCAAACCGAATGTATAGCAGAAGATTTTAAAAACTTTAAACTAGAAAATTTTGAAGGTTCATTAAGCGTATTAAACTATGCAGATTTTAGAAATAGCCAACTTAATGGCATAAATTTAAAAAACAGCCGTTTGATAGGTGTTAAGTGGAACAATTGCAATATGGAAAACGCAGACTTATCAAACTCAATAATAAATGACTGTAATTTTGAAAATGCAAACTTATTAAACGCAAATTTCCAAAGCGTATTATCAACAAAAGGTCAAATTGCAGAAGCTTCTGGTGTTTGGCAAGATACAATTTATTTTGGTACAAGCTTTAAAAATGCGAATTTAGAAGGTGCAAATTTCAACTATGCACATTTAATAGGTGTAGATTTTACAGGTGCAGTGCTAACAAACACAACTTTTGAGGGTGCAACAATTAAAGATTGTTTAGGTTTAAATATAATTGAGGAGGTGAGAACATAGACCATTATTTTATGTTACGTGATAGAAAAATAGAAAAACCCTTAGGAAAAACAGAGTTTTATAAAAAAGATGTACTAAGTAGAGAAATTGTAGTAAGAAAAACAAATATGGAGCAAACCAGCAAGGAAGCAGACTATATTTTTAAAAAGGATGTATTTAACCAGTGCCATATAATTTCAGATAAAGTTAAAAAAGTAATAGAAGTTTACAATGAAGAAGTGGAACTTATTCCCATAGTTTTCACCGATTTTGAAAGAAAAAAGCAATGTTTATATTGGAAAGCCTATATGAAAATAATAACTAAAGTAAGTGAAGATAGAAGCGGCAAATTAGAAAATATAGTAGTTAAAAAAGAAGTTTTACAAGAAACAATATGTGGCATATTACTTGTAGAAAAACAAGAGTGTATTGTTGTAAGATTTGACCTAGCAGAAAGCATAATGAGAAGATATCCGCTAGGCATACTTTTTCAAAAAATATCAGTTTCATAAAATAGTTATTAATACTAATTTTATATAGCCACCTTAAACTGGAATTAGTATAAAAATAAAGTTGCAAAATATGAAAGGAGAAAAACGGTGCATGGAAAAAATATTGATTCAAAAAATTAATCCCATTGAGAAAAAAGAATTAAAATTTGAACTACCTGAAAACTTTACAAAAATACCAGTAGAAATAGCAAAAAAAAAATATAAAGTAGAAGGAATACCAGATTATGCTTATATAAATGAAGAAAAAAAATCAAATATTACATTATCAATTATAAACGAGCAATTAACTGAGGAAGGCTTAATTGAAAAGAAAAACCAAATAGTTAAAGCTATATCAAAAATAGTTGATAGGTTAGAAGAAGATGTTGTAGTAGCCAACGATAGTAAAATAGTATATATAAGCTTTATCTCTAACAAAAATAATAAAGAGCATTACAATTTAATGTTTTATAAAACATTAGGCAAAAAAACTTTATCAGGTAAATTTAAATGTAAAAAATCAGATGAAAAAGAAGGAGACTTTTTAATAAAAGAAATGCTAAAAACAATTAAATATTAATAGTATGAAAATAAAAAAAGTAGTAGTATAATGAAGGGGTGAGGTATGGCAACAAACACTTTTGTACTAAAACCAAATGATGAAGTTGAATTGCCAGCTATTAGACTAGAGACGGGTTCGGAGTATGATGCAGTAACTATATCAGTGGCTAAATATGGTGAGTCAGTAACAGAATCACTAATGTATATAGCTGAACTAATGGGCATAACGGTTAAGGATATTATATTAAATCAAACCAAAGATAAAGATGCAGACTTTGATTATATAATAAAAGGAGTGGTAACATCAGGGGCAACAAAATCTGAAAAAGAAGAAAAAGACATTAAAGCGGAAATGAATAGAATTACATCAAATTCTGTTAAAATGAATGAGTTTAATCAACTTATATACCTTGAAAAAGAATTAAAGAGTGTAGGTTTAAGTCTTGAATTCATTCTTGAAAGTGAAAATAACATTTTTGTGGATGAAACAAAAACAGCTATAGCTTTGAAGTTTTTGAAATCACGGATGGATAAGGGAAGTTTAGTTTTAAATATTACACAGCAAAATATGAACTGGGAGGATAGAGCGTGCCATATAATAATACAAAAATTAGAAGGAACACCATTAGTATTTGTAGATAAAGCGTTAGTAGATTATACTGTGGGCTCCGTTGATAGTAAGGAATTTATAGATACGTGGAGCCTAAATGCATATAAGTTTACTGAAAAAGATTTTATAATATTGTCTAACAATCTTAATGCGAACAAAAGCAATTTAAACTTAATTAAAGCAAACGAGAAATTCCTAGATGACGATTTTATACAAGGTGTGATTAATGAAAATAAAAGTTTATACACAGAAAAAGGGTTTAGAGAAAAATTATTTAAATTTTTAGATGAACATTTAGAAAAACATGGAGGAAGCATTAATGTTGAGCTTCTAGACACAAGAAATAATTCAGAGGATATGGCTATAAAATATGCAATTTGTAAAATTCTTGGCATAGAGTATAATAGTAACAATATTAGCACTTCTATACAAAATACAAAAACAAGCCTTTTAAATAAAAATTCTAAAGATGAAAGCGACCTTTATACAAAAGAATTGCATAACGCATTAAGAATTGAGAAAAACGAATATGCTAAAAAAATAAAAGGTAATGAATATAAAGAAGATGAAAAATTAAAAGATCTG
>JAHDVE020012088.1:0-28601 GCA_022606495.2 Halesus radiatus
CAAAATATACTAACCATCGTGATGCTCACTCCTCTCTTCAACAAAATATACTAACCATCGTGATGCTCACTCCTCTCTTCAACAAAATATACTAACCATCGTGATGCTCACTCCTCTCTTCAACAAAATATACTAACCATCGTGATGCTCACTCCTCTCTTCAACAAAATATACTAACCATCGTGATGCTCACTCCTCTCTTCAACAAAATATACTAACCATCGTGATGCTCACTCCTCTCTTTAACAAAATATACTAACCATCGTGATGCTCACTCCTCTCTTCAACAGAAAAACATTAAAAAAACTGTGAAAACAAATTTTATTCTTATTGTTAAGAAAAATACTCCATAAACTGATTAATAAAATCATTTAAAAAAAATAGCTAAACGTAAAAGCCTTTCGTTTGCCCCCTTGACTGCTAAAGAAAATTGGTTGGGAACGGCGTTGAACGCAAGGAGCGCGGTGCGTGGGGCTATTAGGTCTTTGAAACATTAAATTCTGCTACATGCGTCGTTTATGTGAAAGGGGAGAGAGGTAACGACGGATCTATCAGCGGTGTTCCTATAAGGCCATTTCGGCTGAATGGAGTGACCCAGACAAGGCATTAATTTCTGTGAAATATTTGCCTTTTATGAGGCTCGCCCTGAAACTGTCTGATTTACTACCCAAACCAAAGTATTTCTGTAGATAAGGTACCAACGTCAGATATTGATGAACACTTTGACTTGTAACCGTAAAAGTACTATGGTGACTAAATATCTTCTTCTTCACTCATGAATGACTCATTGTTACCAAGCGATAATTACCATCCACCTCTATCTATAAGTATTTTTTTTTTCAAAAATGATTCTTTAAATCCATGTGTTTCTTATTACAACAAATTTAATGATGGCGACTATCTCAGCATGAATAGTTATCTCGCCTAGTATGATTGGTCATCTCTCTTTTTCAATACTATTATTAATGATGCTGTACTTAAATTTAACAAATGTTTATCTCATGCTGTAAGTTTGTTTCGTTCAAGGGGGATGTACTCCAAACCTAAGTTTCCTAAATGGTTCAGCATTGAGGTGAAGCAGTTGATATTTGAAGAAAAAGAAAACTTTACTTGAATGTTCTCTCAAATGTATATTTTTGTCCTCTTTTTGTCATTGCTTCATTATTGTATTATGTGTGTGCTGTTATTTTTCTGTAGCTCTTGTTTATTTCATTTCGTATTATTTATTTTGTGTAATTGGACATTGGTCCGTAAATAATAAAATGACTAGCTGATGTGTACCCGGCCTTGCTCGGGATTTTTTAATTTTTGTGAATTCTTGCTTGTCGTTTGGGTCCCATAATTGATTTGCCAGTGAAATTAATGCCTTGTGACGAGTATTACAATCTCTAAACAAAGAATCATTCATTTGAAAATTTCGTTTCATTCTAAACATTTATTTTTTCAAAATACATCTAAATAATAAAGTTCTTAAGTAGGTACTTACTTGTGTTTTCCACTTTGAAAATATTCTACCTAAACAAACCTTCTTTTGAATATGTATTATGTGGCTAACCAGAGTGATATATCTATGTGTTAACCTCAATACAACATGGCGGGTTCAATGTTTTTCATACTAATTTTAAAACATTGTAGCAACATTTTTACATATTGGATTTCATTGAAACTACTCTCTAAACCTTCCCGGCACTAATAAGAACAAACTGTGCTGTTTTCCGCGACACCGGTCGAGTAATTTTCGAGAAAATCGAGGACACACAGACAAACTAATATGTTTATTCACATTCCGGTATATGCATAGAGCAGATATATAGTTTGGCATTTAATTGTAGATATCTATGATTTTGTACGGACGTCAACAAATAGTATAAAAAAAATAGAGGACTGCGATCGTTTTAATGGTTTCAAATGGTATCACCTATATGGTTGAGAGGAAAAAATATATATCTTTAAAAAAATACCATGCTCCGAGTTAATATTTTTCTCATTAATGTCAAACGGTGTTTAAACAGAAATTTAGTGGTACTTCATGAAAGGAGATGATCTTTCACCATATTCTAATGAAATTTAATATACGAACGTCTTGTTATTTTTTTTTTTAAATTCACTTGTCAAATTAGCCGTTTATTAGATGGTAAATAAATAAAAAAAAAAAAATTTTAAATCCCTGGAGCGCGATAAAAAAAAAGTTAAGTTATTTTTCCTATCCAGTCAACCTGTCAAATTCGCAAGTCAAACATAAAATTACACTTGAACCTCAAATTTTTTTTCTAAAATCGGTGTTGCCATGGTAATGAAATTATTTAAATTCCATTTTATCAAATTTCTGTATTATGGTTACAGAATCTACCTACGTACCTATACAAATTACATTACTAAAATGGACAGTGATAATTTAATATCTTTACTGTGTGGCTTGTCGATGTATGTAAATAAATTATAACGATTTTTTTATTATTATTTGTTCACCCCACAAGAGTCCCAACTGCCCGAACCCAGTGGGACTTGGGAAGTACCTGGTTTTTATACTATATCCACCACTCTGGGGCCTGATTCCGTTTTTTTTAAGATAAGGCATTGTCCTTATCCTTATGACTTTTTGGTTAATTGCGATTCCGGTTCTCTCTGATAACAGCTATTATTCGGCGAATTACATTCTTTTAAAATATCGATATTTGCGTAGTTTTCACAAAAGAAAAATCAATATTATCGTAAGTATTGATTTTAAACATTATGAGTCATTTGTCGCAAAATAATGCTATTAAATGAACCGAATTCGTTAATGAAATGGCAATGTTTGTTAAGTACTTATGACAAAAGCCCGGAATTTCAGAAAAAAAGTGATATAAATTCTAATAATTATAATAAACTACAAGTGCAAAGTAAGTAATAATAAACTACGCGTGTTGAGTATGTGTGATGCACTTATATTTGTTTATAATACTGTGGAAATTAGGTCACAAACTCATTTTAAAATGTATTGTCATAGACATGTAATCGGAATCACAGTTAAGCAAAATGTCTTTAACTTTTAGGATAAGAATTATGCATTTTCCACAAAAAAGAACTGTAATCAGGCCCCTTGTCACTGAATGATGAATATTATTTGATATTTTTACTAGTACGATAATTGGCGAATAAAGTAACTGTAGTAGTGGTGGGCGAAGCGTCTCGATTTAGAGAGCCGGATCACTAAATCAGCTCTTTGTATCAGCTTAGTGTACCGGTTCGGTGGTCCGGCTCGTTTGAACGACGGTTCGCGTTCCCCCGCACCATGCCCCCTCCCTCGCTCCCTTGGCCCTCCTAAAGACGTCCTTAAGACGCTCTTACAAGATACTTTTTTCGTCCAGTTTTCATGTGGATTTTCTTTACAGAGAGCTGATTTAGTGATCCGGCTCACTAAACCGAGCCGATTCGCCCACCACTAAACTGTAGTATAACTAAATAAGGGATAGTTTTATAAACGAACTACCAAGTATCTGTTACGTAACGAACCATTTCGTTAACGGACCGTTGTCCGTCCGTTTTTTTGTCTTGAATAATTGCCATTCGCTCTTTACCACTTTGCCTGCTCTATGAAGAATCCATTTCACAAATGGTAATTATATATTGTATTTTTAATAAAAACAAATAATGCATGGTTTCAAACAAGCGATCGTCGGACAACAACTGACAGCTGTCAAACGACCGGTAATCTGACGAACGTTTATAAAACGGCGAAATCGGTCGGTAGACCAAATATTAGTTGAAAATGGCATCAAACGTTACGGACACGTGGTTATAAAACCGTCCATAACTCTAATATTACTATTGTCTAAAACGTAACTTCTTAATCTCCCTACCAATACGAACGTACATGATACAGACGCTATATTATTGCTCGAACCAACAAGCCGTATCCCGTACGTTCAAGTACAAAAAAACTATATCCGAAACCCACAAAACATTCGTATACGTCAAGTTTGTTCCTGCATCATCTCGTTTAGTATTTCGAGGACAGCCGAAGCTAACGGATGTGTTCGAATATTTTAGTCTCTCCCATGCAAGTTGGTATATTGAAAACACGTATTGTTGTTGCGAAATCTGATGAATAATAACCCAAAGGACGGGCGGTTAACGGGGAGAGGGACGTCGGAGAGTTATTATTTATTCATTCTAAATAATGATAATATTATTTTGCAATACGATAAACATGGTGTTTTTAAAGAGAAAAATATTAATTACGTTTTTTTTTAAATTTGCATGGGCTTAGCATTTATCAAAATAAAATCAGAAATATTACACATTTCTGACCGTTCTACGCATGTTTTACAAAAACATTTAAAAAGTTGAATATCCTTAAAAGATGCTGTGAAGGTTTTTCTTTACAATGCCCTTAAGATAAATAAAAAAGAACAGTGTGTAGTTTAATTTTTTTCATAAACACTGCGTAACTTTAATGTTTTTTTAATATTTTTTTATAATGCGGATTACAAATTTTTGGTTAAGTTTATTTACAAAAACGTAACGAGAAAGGATTAAAAATATTTTTCTCCACTTTAAAAATCATATTCATATTTTAAATATATTGTAAAACATACAATAGGACGGTCAGAAAAAGTAATATTTCTGATTAGATTTTGATAAATGCTAAGCCTACGTAAATTTATAAAATATTTAATAAATATATGTATTTTTTTATTTAAAAACATTATCTTTATCGTATTGCGTAATAATACTATTAATATTTCTAAATAATAAATAATTCCTCTCCAACATCCCCCTCCCTCTTAAAATAAGTCGAATATGTTTGAAAATTAAACATATCCTATAATACCGTTTATGAAGGAAATGGTACCAGTTGAACACTTATTTTTATTACTGCCGTGTTGATTGTTAGACATCGCGGAAATAATTGCCACGCGCTTATCGCTGCATTTGCCAAATACTAAATTAAATGCGCCGTATGTGTGCCGTTGATGCCCTGCCACTGAATTGCGATTTCTGTATTATTTTATTCAGAAAACTATTCACTGTTCGAGTTTTTTTTGTTTATAAACTCTCGACAAACAGTCACGACACGCCCCGCGATTACTTTATCTAAACAATGTAATTTTTCGAGTCAATGTGTTATTAACCCACCTTGTATATTATTTTTAACATGCACATTTATAGGTTTTTTTCTAGGCGATATGAATGACTAAACATAGCTGAACATAGTAATTATACGAAAGACCACTGATGTCAGAGTAAGGATATCCATTACAATTTTATTTATTTTTATTAATAATGATGTTCAAACTTTAATATCAGTATATTTCGTTTTTTTTTAAAGTTAGTTTTCATAGTTAAATAATTTTCAATTTTTCAAAGCCCGCCAAAACGCTCGAAATCTATGGCCGGTCGGTTTTTGCAGCTTTGAGGTTAGAATGTCAAATGTCAAAACAAGGATTTTACTATTAACTTAAAATAGTATTGAGCATTAACATTATCAAAATATTCATATTGACGATTGGTTTGCTCATGGATACTCTAATTTCTGTTATTAATAATAGTTTTTTATTTGTTTTATATTGAACAACAATTGTAGATCTCAGTCACCCAAATTAAGTTTAAATTTCACCAAAGCTAAAAAAATACATATTTAAAATACAAGATAAAGCCAAAAAATAAAAATCTCCATACTAATCCAAAAACAGAATACACGCGTGACGTCAGATGTTCCAAATGCACTGGTACCAACTAACATAGCAAGGTGTTTTGATGAATTGATTTTTTTATTCACTTTTAAAAAGCGATTTATAAATTCTACGTATAATTACTTAAATATAATGAAAGTTATATATTCGGAATCGGCGTTTGCTGATCTATATGAATATGTATTATTAAAGTCATAATATTATTCACTGGAGTTCCTTATTAAGGAGGGTGTGCAATGTTGTGAATACAATGTGTGTAGATTTTTCTAAAAAATTTAAGCATAGGAATAATAAGATAATTGAGAGTCGAGCACAGTAATCTAGCGTTATGGGAATTAAGTTGACATAATACTTATACATATGAAAGGACTTATACAATGAACTTATACAAATACAATACAATGAACTTATACAAAGAACTTATACATATGAAAGGAAGATAAAAGGAAGGTAAACTGTTAGGACAGATTGGAGTGTAAACAGGACAGATGATACGTAAAAATAAGAATAAGATATATACGTGGTGTGTTCAAAGGAAATGGTGAATTTCGAATTTTTCGAAAAGTATTTATTTATTCATCAATATCCATTTTCTCCCCTTCAAAGTAATCCCCCTCAGATATAATGCGCTTTTCGGTATGGCCATCAGCTCGTTCTTCGATTCTGGCTTTATCTCATCAATTGTGGCAAAACGCTTTCCTTTCATTGGTCTCTTCAGTTTCGGGAATAGGAAAAAGTCGCAGGGAGTCAAATCTGGTGAATACGGTGGTTGAGGCATGATTACGGTGTTGTTTTTGGCCAAATAATCACGAACGAGCATTGATGTGTGAGCTGGTGCATTATCGTGATGCAAAATCCATGATTTTTTTTTCCACAATTCCGATCGTTTGAGCCGTATTGCTTCACGCAAACATTGCATAACTTCTTTGTAGTATTCCTTATTAACCGTACGACCTGTTGGCAGGAACTGATGATTGTAATCGAAGAAAACAGTGAGCAAAACCTTCAATTTGATCGAACTTGGCGTGCTTTTTTCGGTCTTGGCTCTTCTGGCCGCTTCCATTGGGATGATTGGGCCTCGGTTTCGACGTCATAACCATACGAATGTACACAGCCCGCGAAAATTCAAAATTCACCTTTTTTTTAAGACACCTCGTATATCTAGTTTAAATGACATGTATGGACATTTTTAATTAAAAATTAGAGAATCTTCTCTCTAAATTAATTTAAAATTATTTTGTAATCACCACTTTATTAATATATTCGAGTACATATCAATTTTTTTCGAAAGCGATGGAATATACAGATCCTCACAGGAGTATACAGAATACTAAAAAAAAATTAATAATGTCGAGTATAGACAAATGATAAACATAGAATACAATAATGTAAGAATAGACAAATTATAAACATAAACAAAAATTTATTAAAGTTTGTAATAATTAATCAAAAATTTGATAAATAATTATTATAAAACATTGCATAACAATTTTATATTTTTTATTGTTAATATGAATATGAAAATAAATTCAAGAGATTAGCTATTTAAAAAAATACATTTAATTATGAATTATATTTAATTGACTATTAACACTTTTTCTGATTTCTAAAATTTCAAATTTGTCTAACTGTAAACCGGTTGTATGTAAAATTTTTAAACCTTTATTTTAAAGAATTATTGGTTTCTGAAATACGATTGGCAAATAATCTTCTTTCTACTGCTGCTAGTGTGTCTGTAGCTAATATAATACAAATAGCAGCCCATGATTAAGGGGTACGTACTAAATATTATGTTTTAAATGAAATGCAAGTACGTAAATAATGAGAAAAAAAAGTTGCAGCGTATCAACTTTAAATTATCACGAGGTGTCTGTCTATTAGGAGGTGTACAATAATAAAGTTTAATACATATATATATACACACACACATTCATATGCTAGATCTATATCTACACATATATTTTATTTGGTAATTTAGTAGATAATAATAACATAAGGTCAGATGCGACTTACAATTATAATATAATGTGACAAGCAGAGCAGCTACCTTGCCTATCAAATAAATTAATTTATGTTTCAGTATCTAACACATACGTATAGCTATATTTATACAAGTACCATAAGTATTAGATAATGTTGTAATGGTTGTGAGCGTCTTTAATGTATGTGATTAATTAATAAATAAAATACGAGATTAAAAAAAACGTTAAAAAATGGGCAGTTATTCTTATCCTAGTGGATCTTGTGGAATATACATTGAGTTTGTCAGTGTTATTTTAGTAGACAGTAAATCTCAAGTACCGAGACATCCGATATTGTAGCACTTACATGATTTGAAATCATCAGTGAATTTGGTAAATGGTATATTATACCTGTCTACTCTGCATTTATAAATTAAAATGATCATGACCATAGAATAAATAATAGTAATTTGCAATGCCAGTAGGCGTAGGCGTGTGTTTATTATTATAAATTGTTAATAATAAGTTATGTTATAGGTTATTCTAATAAAGATAAGCTACTTCGAAAATTACTATTATAATAAGGAACTCCAGTGAAAAATATAACAGCTTTAAAAATATATATTCATATAGATCAGCAATCGCCGATTCTGAATATATAACTTTTATTATATTTAATTATAAGTAGAATTTATAAATCGTTATTTGAAAGTAAATAAAATATCAGCTCATCAGAACACTGATTTATATTGGTACCATTGCATTTGGAACATCTGAAGTCACGTGGGCATTCTGTTTTTGGATTAGTATGGTTTTTATTTTTCGATTTTGTTATGTATTTTTTTTTTTAGTTTTGGCGAAATTTACTCTTAATTTGGGTGACTTTTTGCTCTATAATTGTCGTTCAATATAAAAAAAATATTAATGAAAGAAATTAAAGTATTCATGAGTAAACCAATTATCAATACGGATGTTATGATGATGTTAACGCTCAATACTATTATTATTCTTTGAGTTAAAGTTTCTAAAAAGGTACATAATTTTATTACTTCTGTTTATTTATGGTTTACCATAAATAGAATTGTACAGTGAAGCTCATCCATGTTTTGACATTTGGCATTCTAACTTCAAAACTAATCAAAACCGATTTGGAACGTTTTGACAGGCTTTGAAAAATTGAAACTGTGAAAATTATTTTAACTATGAAAACTCACTTCAGAAAAAAAAAATTGGTATTTATTTAAATTTCAGCGATATTATTAACAATTTTTTTAGAATAAAAATAGGACTGGAGTTTTTTAATAAGAAGGTACCCACTTATTTATTCACTGATTTTTATAGATAATTTTATTTTTTATTTGTTCTGGGTCGGAGACTGATGGGTTTGGGTCCGTTAGCTGGTGTTTGGTGTCGAGGATTGAAAGAAGATGAGGTGGCTGCGGGTTAGGAGTTTTTTAGTGGTGAGCTGGTGGAGCTGCTTAGCTGTATGGATGGAACGTCTGCTTCCACCCGGGAGGAGGATTAATGTTCCATCACTTGTCCAACTATTATTCTTATTGGAAATGGCCCTGACACAACTGAAAAGTTTCTATCGCACTGGGGTCAGGGATTCTTAAGAACTTCTTATTTCCCACACGGTCCGGCGATCATTTGTATGTATAAATCCCAGAACTATGTGCCTGTTTTTATTTATCTTGGTAATGTCTAATCTCTTCACATAGTCAATATCGTTTATAGCATCATTCGGGCAGCCCAGTCCGGTCATTATACCTGACACGGAGGAATGTGTGTCCTTGGATTCCCTTTTTCTACTCCGTGAAAAGGCAGTAAGTTTCTTTGGGAGGCCGCGTCCACGGAATCTACATATTTCTCAAGACCAGCTACTTGGTCACGTTGTCCACACAAATCCGACAATGATATTATTTATTTTATTGTATACGTCCTATATGGGATTTTAAATATTTTGTTATAAAAATTAAAATTACAATAGTGACAATAAAAATAGCAAAACACATCAAATTAGGTACAAAGATAAAATAGATAGCCTTCATGAAATACAACAACTAAATATTTCATTTGTCTCTCAAACAAATTCAGCAATAACATCGTGTAAGTACCATTCCAAATAATTACCCACAGAGGCGAATATACAAAACACACCTCACATTCACTGATACTTATACTGTAGACACATATCTTGTTAATAATTGTTGAGGATGAATGCAATAATCGTCTTTTTGTATTTGTATTCCATGCAGTTAAACATATCCACTATGTCTGAAAAAGTATTACCTAACCAATGTGAAATATTATAGTTATTTTGTAACCAATGTGAAATATTATTGTTATTTTGTAACCAATGTGAAATATAAGGTGAAATACATTATAAAATTAAAAAAAAATAAAAAATTACATTAATATTCACTATTGAGTGGAAAACTCCAGCAAAGTATTTATGTAGAGTTAGCACTAGTACGGAATCTCCAAATATGTATCAATCAATGCAATTGATAGGACTTGAAGGAATAAAAGTTTCCTAACTATTTTGATAGATTTTCATTACCAGAGGAGCCTAAAACAATACGGCTATTGCCGTTATTAGTTGCATTTATTTGTTTGCAAGGAAAAGTGGTAACTGAATATACCGGAGATTTGTGTATTGGCTGTTCAACTGGTCACACGAGGTCACTCTCTGACATAATTTCGTAACATATTGCCAAATTTAATTTAATTGGCTATAAATGTAGCCTATAACTATTAGAGAGGTAAATGGATGATTGATGTTGTTGCTCCTCTACATTTTGTATGCGCTTGCGAGATATTTCTGTACAATATGTTGGGTTTATTGTTACCACCCGGCTTCGTCCGAGATTTGAATAATATGCTTTCTTGTCTTATTTTGTGATAGCTAAATTTATATTTAAAAACTTCATTACTCATGATGGAAATGTCGGTTCGAGTTGAATATAGGCGTTTTGCCCTATTTTACGATGCCTGAGCTCACCATTCGAGATATTTTGCTGTTTTAGAGAAACGAACAGACTTCTGCCTTAGGCTTATAATATTAAAGTTTTTTTTTTTTATTCAATTTTAATAACACATCTCGTATTTGCAATAAATAACAGATTTAAATTTTTTCATTCGCACAACTTGGTTCATCACTTATAATAATCCATATTTCATCAGGTCTTTCCACAGAGCAAATAATATATAGAGATGTCCCAATACGCAAGGGGAAAAATCAATATAAGAAGGGTGTTGGGTTAGCTAGGCGTGCCGCCAATTTAAGTAAAATCGCAACTAAGTAAAAAGGTTCGGCTTGTTTACAAAAACAGAATATTTTGTAAGAGTATATTGTTTGACCCTTTTGATAAACGTTTTTTAATTATCTTACTTCACTCAAAATCACGCGAAATAATCGTGGACGGCGGTGAACTAAGCTGGTGACAAAATGGGTGTCACGTGACCTTTGCCTCCAGCCGTCGAAATCGTACTTAGGGCAAGTCTATTAATTCTGACGTCACTTGGCTTTGAACGTAGAATGACTGCTTTCAGCTATTGGTTTAGCCATTCATAGCGCCTAGAAAAAATGCATGTTAAAAATAATATACAAGGTGAGTTAATAACACATTGACTCGAAAAATTATATTGTTTAGATAGAGTAATCGCGGGGCGTGTCGTGACTGTTTTAACGACTCTCGAGATTAACAACCTCCGTGGCAGAATGAGACGGAATGGTGACCTCTAATTAAAATAACCGCTTCGCAGTGCCAAACAAACAATAAGGCCCTATTCGCGTGGGGGTTGTGTTGTGTACTTCGCGCCGAGAGTTTCTAAATATACCCGCAACCGTTCACATTGGGTGCTTTTTAAGCCTCTCGACTTCAGAATTTGTATGTACAAACTTCCCTTGAAAACTTGACGTTTTTATGCGCTTAAAAATATATATATGTTACTAGCTGATTTAACCGGGATTTTTTTTGGAATAAAGTAATGAAGTTGTGAATTCTTGCTTGTCGTTTGGGTGCCATAATTGATTTGACAACGAAAGTAATGCCTTGTGACGACTATTACTATTTTTTAACAAAGAAAGTTTGAAAATTTTATTTCATTCTAAACATATTTTTTTAAATACATCAAAATAATAAAGTGCTAAAGTAGGTGTATACTTGTGTTTTCCACGTTGAAAATATTCTACCCAAACAAACCTTCTTTTGAATACCTAACCTGTGCCTAACCAGAGTGGTATATCTATGGGCTAACTTCAATACAACATTGCAGGTTCGATGTTTTTCCCACTAATTTTAAAACTTATAGCAACAGTTTCACATATTGGATTTCATTAAAACTAAACCTTTCCGGCACTAATAATAACAAACTGCTATTTTCAGCGAAACCGGTTCAGAAGTTTTCTAGAAAATCGAGGACAGACCATTTTTATACTCGTATATAGATTATAGATTTTTTAAGATAATCTCTAATCAGATGTCTAGTTGAAAAGGTTTTATACGAAATTTCTTCGACAGAAAAAAAGTCGCACAGCATGCTCTGAAAAATATAAATAACACATTTGGTTCTGATATTTTACATGTTATAGATATTTCTTTAAACGCTACTTAAGTCAGTAGTCTTGAGATTTTTGCTGTATTCTAAATATGTCATATTTTATTAATCATTTTTAAAACGATCACTTACGCCCTAAGCCTTTTTTATATTAGCGCGCTCCCTCTCTCTTCCGTATTAACGTATCTCCCTTTCAAATGATGTCAGTTTCTGCTCGGAGGGTATTGCTAGGTCGTAAGGGGTAATGCCAATCTAGGAGATCGGAAAAGGGGTTTTAAAGGTTGCTTAAATGGTGCATTAGAGTCTTAGAAATAGGTTCAATAAGAACGAGATTGAAATGTCTACGCAGAGGCTCGGGAGCGCCCCTTCCAGGTTTCGGACTGATTTCTGACTGACGACGCTTCAGAAGAGGCTTGGATGTCCTTAAAATCTACCAGATAGGCAGAAGAGGAGGAAAACGTCAACTTAAACGGCCATTTTATTGCATGGCATTGAAAACTAGAGAAAATCATTTTTTTAAAGTGGCCGGAAACATAACTTCGACAGATTTAAATTAATTCACTGGAAGTTTTAACTGTATACCCTGTCCATCATTAGAACGACCTGTGAGCGCGCATGTCCTGCCCCTTTCCCCCACTACTTTCTCCGTGACTTGGTATCCACGTTAACACATTCAAAAACAGGATTTTTTTTTTGATATAAAAAAAGCTCATTAGGTTTATACCCTGTCCATCATTAGAACGACCTGTGAGCGCGTATGTCCTGCCCCTTTCCCCACTACTTTCTCCGCGACTTGGTATCCACGTTAACACATTCAAAAACAGGATTTTTTTTATTCTGTATTACCTACCCACAAACATAAATTTAACTCATTTTATACATTTAAATAATTATGGTTATAATATAAAAATATACATATTGCATTTTATATGGCATCAGGTTCATTAAAACAGCTAGGGAATTAATCCGAAATTGATAATATTATGATAATTTGACTGAACATCCACGGTATGAATGGGTTAATATCTCAGAAACGCGTGTATGGGCGGAGTTACATAGCCGTCGCAGCCGTGCGCGGGAGATGGGACGCATGCGAGGGGGTGGGTATGCGCAGTAGGAACCAAATTTGGAACTGTAGCAGGTTGTTCTTAAGTTAAACTCACAATAGATTTGAAATTCAATTATCTCAGGAAGCACGCACGGATTTTACGTTTCCTTGTAAAAAAAAATTTGTTATGAATTATTTTTCACGAATTTTTTTTTTAACTTGTATCATTTATCACAAAGAAATTTTATTTTTATTTTCCGTTCGTGCTTTCCGAGATAAACTCATTTAAAACTGAAAACTTTTTTTGAAAATGATGATTTTTGATGCAAAAAATTGGATGAGAAATCTTTCTGGTCGCCAACATCCCTGTCCGTGAGAGGAGTTTTCCTTTAGTGAGCTCTGGAGTCGCCAATTTGTAAAAAGAAAATAATAAAAATATACTGAAACTTAGATACAATAATTTTGTATTCCATTCGCCATATTACCTCAAAAGTTAAAGGTTCTAATTTTCTTAAATTGTTTCTCTTCCCTCTTCTGCCGTTGCCCTCTCCTGCTGGGGGTTGGCTATCAACAGGGTCATCACCCTTCACCCCACAGTAAAACAACTCGGCAGAACTACACGCATACCAGTTAAATTGTAAAGGAGCGAGAATATTGTAAAAATGTTATATGTTCAATCTGTATTGACTTGCACTCGACGATAATTTTTTAAGTTACAATACTTTGACTTCTGAACACCGTATGGAACTCCAATTTTTTTACGTTCGTCTATGTTCGTTGAACTTTGTCCAGTGGATTTAAATTTACACATTTAAAAACAAACATGGACAACTATCTTTGACTCCTGAAATACGTAAAAAAAAATTATATTTTTCTCTTTCCTTGGGATTTTTCAAATAATAGATAATAATAAGTCCAGGTATGAATTATTGCGCATTGATTATTTGATAATGTTCAATTCCGCTGATTGTCGTGGCCAACTGAATAAATGAGCGTACAAAATTCATAGAAAAATAAACGTTCTAATGAAATGTTTTGTCTTATCTTTAAAATTATCTCATTATTCGCTTTTATTGGGGTAGGTACAGCTTTTCAGCCTTTATGGATTGCACGCCTCTTGCTTGCACACGAAATTAATTATCCAAGTTTTTTTTTTATTGTCTATTATCTTTAAATGAATTTAAAAGTCACAATTATATTTTTTGTTAACACCAACGGAGTTCGCATACAGTAACTCTCTTTAAACATAATCCCAACCTTACTTATAATCGCGGTGTGTAAGCTCGGAATATTGAACAATTTGACTTATTTCCTCGACGTAGGTATGGTTAAAACAGCCCTAAACCGGACTCTAGGCTGGTTTAACTATACTAAGGCTGAACCAATGGCTGAGTTGGCATCGCGTCTGGGTCCCACCCAGGCGTCGTGAATTCAATTCCTCGGCTGACCATCAAATCCTCCATCACGACACAAGCAACATCTTCCGCTTACTGTGATTGTAGTAGGAGATTTTCAAATATCGTCAGGGTATTCGTTACCCGGAAATGTTTATTCTTTCTTTAAAAAAGAAAAAAAAAAGTTAAGTTCAATTATTTGAGGTTGTCCTTCAATTTGTTTCGGCATGCTTTTCTTGTTCTATGCATAAGAAGTTGCATCACCAGTTGCATATATATATATATATATATATCATAGATTTAGTTTTAATTCTTCCAGTCTGGCGATGCCCGTGATAGGGTGAAACCGGTGAAAGTGGAAAAAACGTTACAAAGATTTTTTGATTAAAAAAAATGTTATTGGAATTCCACCATGAATTGACAGCTTCAAAATTAGAAATTTATAATAAATAGAAATATTTTTTATAATTTCTTCAAACGATTGGTTTTCACTTTGTGGCGTCATTATTAATAAATGAATTTAAAAATATGCTTAGCCACTTTATAAATACATTGATATTTACATGTTTCGAGAGCGAAACTTTTATCATCAGTAATATATGAATACTGATTAATATTAGTAATACTGATGGTATTCATATATTCCTGATGATAAAAGCATCGCTTTTGAAACATGTAGATATCAAGGTATATTTATAAAGTGGTGAATACTAAGTATATTTTTAATTATATAGTGTAGGAGTATTTTTGATCACTCTCCACACCTCATTATGCCGTTTGTCTTATACTTAAATATTTTATTGTTTAATTTGAATAATACAGTATGGATTCGTTCTGCCCGAGTCCAAAGGTGGTTTAATATCCTGCACTAAATGATATTTTTACGATATCATTGTGCCCAATGTCCAACAATGTGTGTCAATGTAAACGTGTTTTACAAAAAGTACTTGTCATTCTACTCATGACGTAAAATATAATTTGCCGATGTGTTCACGCCAGCTAGTATTATTTATTATTCGTGAGATTTTCAAGTATTGTTTTTAAAATAATACACCACATTTATACGGTTAACGGACAACTGAAAAAAATAATAATTAGGATAAATTCTCCAATTCCCCGTAATTTGTGCGCAATACAACGCGCAGTTTCACAATATCGACATTCTTCACAATAACCTTTCAAAATATCGAACCGAAGTAATACGTGCGACCATAAATTGATGCACGAGTATAAAATGTATGGAGAGCATCTTCTGTCCCGATCCTATCTTCCTCTTCCTCTCCCACCTTCCTTCTTATTATTTTTCTAATAAAACATCTGTACTTAACCGCTGTTAGCATAAGAAACTTTGTTGGCTTACCCTTTGTTAAAATTTCTTTGTACATAAATTTGTATTAAAAACTGTTTGTTTCTTACAAATAAATAAATAAATTAGAAAATCTTTGCTCTGTTGACGAGTGGGTGGCGATTTGTTTGTTTGTTATTTTGTGCTTATTTAACTTAAAAGTTGTTCATTTTTTTTGTTTCTTTTCAGGTATGTTTCAAAAGGCCGTAGAGGATGAACGAAAGCTGACTCCAGAGCTTAACAATGAGTGAGGAGTACGAGTATGTTTTATATTCAATAATCAAACAGTTATACAATTCGATAATTACATTCTTAAATAAACATAAGATAAAGCAATCAAGTTCCATTCATTTAGCATAAGCAAGTAAACATCTCTTCTATATATATATACTCGTATATATATAGAAGAGATGTTTGTCTATCTATCCTCGATGTTCTCGAAAATTACTCGACCGGTTTCGCTGAAAATAACACAGTTTGCTCTTATTAGTGCCGGGAAGATTTACAAAGATAGTTGTCCATGTTTGTTTTTAAATGTGTAAATTTAAATCCACTGGACAAAGTTCAACGAACATAGACCAACGTAAAAAAATTGGAGTTCCATACGGTGTTCAGAAGTCAAAGTATTGTAACTTAAAAAATTATCGTCGAGTGCAAGTCAATACAGATTGAACATATAACATTTTTACAATATTCTCGCTCCTTTACAATTTAACTGGTATGCGTGTAGTTCTGCCGAGTTGTTTTACTGTGGGGTGAAGGGTGATGACCCTGTTGATAGCCAACCCCCAGCAGGAGAGGGCAACGGCAGAAGAGGGAAGAGAAACAATTTAAGTTATGTTTCCGGCCACTTTAAAAAAATGATTTTCTCTAGTTTTCAATGCCATGCAATAAAATGGCCGTTTAAGTTGACGTTTTCCTCCTCTTCTGCCTATCTGGTAGATTTTAAGGACATCCAAGCCTCTTCTGAAGCGTCGTCAGTCAGAAATCAGTCCGAAACCTGGAAGGGGCGCTCCCGAGCCTCTGCGTAGACATTTCAATCTCGTTCTTATTGAACCTCATTTCTAAGACTCTAATGCACCATTTAAGCAACCTTTAAACCCCTTTTCCGATCTCCTAGATTGGTATTACCCCTTAGGACCTAGCAATACCCTCCGAGCAGAAACTGACATCATTTGAAAGGGAGATACGTTAATACGGAAAAGAGAGGGAGCGCGCTAATATAAAAAAGGCTTAGGGCGTAAGTGATCGTTTTAAAAATGATTAATAAAATATGACATATTTAGAATACAGCAAAAATCTCAAGACTACTGACTTAAGTAGCGTTTAAAGAAATATCTATAACATGTAAAATATCAGATCCAAATGTGTTATTTATATTTTTCAGAGCATGCTGTGCGACTTTTTTCTGTCGAAGAAATTTCGTATAAGACCTTTTCAACTAGACATCTGATTAGAGATTATCTTCAAAAATCTATAATCTATATACGAGTATAAAAATGGTCTGTCCTCGATTTTCTAGAAAATTTCTGAACCGGTTTCGCTGAAAATAGCAGTTTGTTATTATTAGTGCCGGAAAGGTTTAGTTTTAATGAAATCCAATATGTAAAACTGTTGCTATAAGTTTTAATATCAGTGGGAAAAACATTCGACCTGCAATGTTGTATTGAAGTTAGCCCATATATATACCACTCTGGTTAGGCACAGGTTAGGTGTTCAAAAGAAGGTTTGTTTGGGTAGAATATTTTCAACATGGAAAACACAAGTATACACCTACTTAAGCACTTTATTATTTTGATGTATTTTAAAAAATATGCTTAGAATGAAATAAAATTTTCAAACTTTCTTTGTTAAGAAATAGTAATAGTCGTCACAAGGCATTACTTTCGCTGTCAAATCAATTATGGCACCCCAACGACAAGCAGGAATTCACAACTTCATTACTTTATTCCAAAAAAAATCCCGGTTAAATCAGCTAGTAACATATATATTTTTAAGCGCATAAAAACGTCAAGTTTTCAAGGGAAGTTTGTACATACAAATTCTGAACTCGAGAGGCTTAAAAAGCACCCAATGTGAACGGTTGCGGGTATATTTAGAAACTCTTGGCGCGAAGTATACAACACAACCCCCACGCGAATAGGGCCTTATTGTTTGTTTAGCGCTGCGAATTAGATGATTAGAAGGGCCATGTTTTAGGTGTCAAATATTCAAAATAACCTGTTCTTTTGCTGGAAATTAAAATTGGGCAAGAACTTTGCATGTGGATGTGGCTGCTCCGGTTGAAGTGCGAAGCATCGGTGCCGAAAAGGATGTGTATCACTAGTTCCGAGCACCTTCCATTAGAATACCGGTGGAATAAATACAGCATTCCCACCTGTTTTCAGGTATCTTGGGGTACACCAGATTTTTTTCAAAGAAAAAACCCTGGATCTTTCATTTTGTACTCCTGAGTGATTCCACACTTCTGAATGATTCTCTAAATTTAAGGAATAGGTTCTGATCAGATATGCTTGCATATTGCAATTAAAATAATTCGATAGGAAGCAGTCTATTATATTCATTTTAGGTAACGTACGAGTATTAAGTAACGTTGGTACATATTACCATATTTGAGGCGCTGAGAACCAGAGAGGCTTATACGCCTTTTGAGTAGTTTGGAGAAAAATGCTTTTGAAGTTTTTGAGAATTTTGTTAATTCTTTCATTTCATCATTCCATTTTTATTTCGCTGATGCCAAACAAACTTAGCGAGAAAAAATTAAATTGTAATTTTATAGTATCTAAATAATAAACTCTTCTTGGTTATTGATTTAAGTAACAACATAATACGCACTGAAAACTTTCGTTTTTACTGACGTTAATATTTCAATAATATCTCAAATATTAACATTTTTTAAAACATTTCACCTCTCTTCCCATTATGGTTTAAAATGCTAAAAAACTGCGTTTTTTTACAATTATTGATTTTGTTTTCATTTGAAGACAACGCACAAGTAGTTTAACTTAATTAAACAATTACCTTTTCAAACGCTAAAGTTTAATTAAGGATGATGAACATCTATGAAGATACTATAAATTAAAACAACTAAAATTATCCTCAAATTTGAGAAAAATAAGGAAACTAACCTGATTTTTTCGGTTCATCATTTGATGTCGGTTGTAGGGTTTCTTCCCGAATATTGCAGAGGTCCATGATCCTACCTACACGTGATTGTCGAGTAGTGAAACTCGTGTTTTGTTAACAAAAATCGTTAAGTATTAAGACACAAAAAAGCGCGCGATTTCACCAACTGCTAGTTCTTAATAATTAGGCGGTTGAGTTCTATGGCACATACTTTATTACAGGTTCCGTCTATGACATACAATTAACATGATGTTTTCTGAACTTGTCCCTGCAATGTTGACTGTTGAGTCTGTGCGGCACGAAGATATTACAGTTGTCTATAAAACTTCATACAAAGATAAAATTTGAGTCAAATGGCGCTTAAGCATGTCTGGTTCTCAGCGCCCCATTTCTGTACTTTATAAAATACTTCAAGAAATTAAAATTAATTTTGTATGCACATAAAATTTCGTTAGTTTGATAAAAATAGAGTTCTTCTCGGTGAACCGAGTACAGAGTACAGAGTACAGAAAATCTCCAGATTTCCTTTTAGCCAGGAAAACGATTAACCGTGTTCCAAAACACTCACCGTCGTTACACTTTTCATCAAATTATGAATATTGCTTTATAGTTTACGATTTATGCACCGGGTGTGCGAGTAAAGGTAGGTACCGTATGTTTACACTAGGCCGGTAGTAGGCAATAGGTACTATAAATGCCAGGTAATAAGTAAGTACTAGGTAATACCTACTACACGTCACACCGTCGCGGTTTAACGCTGCGGTTTGGCTTGAACAATGCCACGAGATGTTTAATTTGTCACGGTCTCTGGGCCGTAGATTGCCGATTGTACTTGATTCCCGAAGGTCGCGTATTTGATTAAAAATATTAAACAGTTTTACAGGTGGATATCTGATTTTTTTACTCCGAATTTTTGCGAATTAAACAGATATTTTGAGGTATTTATGAATCATCTGGAATTGTTTTAAAAACCTAATCATATCTTTTTTTGTGAATATCGTGCCGCACGGAGCCAGTGTTGGGGGTATTTTGTGAGACTGAAGGGAGTGGGGATGGGAAAGTTATGGGGAAGAGGAAAGTTGTAAAGCAACTATTCATATCGGGTCACTAAACGCAGCAAAGCCATTTTAAGCATCATTTCGATTCGGGTTGATGGTCTTTCACCGCGGCGATACTGAGAGTATCTACTTCTCTAACCTAAACTTTTTACAATGATTCCCGGTTATACCTAAGTAATTATAAAAGATCGAAAAAAAATTTTGGGCATTCAGAGGAGAAAAAAATATTTCGATAATTTCTATTTCGACCACCTGCAGGGATACGTATAATAATAATAACAAAGCATTTATATAGCGCAGTTTTGTGTTGTTTCACTTCAAGTGCGCAATATGTCATCAATATGTCGTCATTCAAACGACAAATAAATTAATGCTATATAAAATAAGTAAAATAATGGCTGAATGATCTAGATCATAGGTTCCTAAACTTTTTTCCCCGTGAACTCCTTTGCCATTATTTTAATTGGGACCCCTCCAGCCTGTCTGTCCAAAACTTTGGTACAATACTGAACAAGTGGTATTTATTCACTGCGCGATGCATTGCTGCTGGTATGAAACTTTGTAAAAACTTGCACATGAACGTGCCTGCGTGGACGATTATAATTAAACCATACTATCAACCTCACAATCATAGTTTAAAATATATATACATTCAGCAATGGGAAAAATAATAGGCAAAAAAAAAAATCTGTACCTATATTCGTTGCATAATATTTTTTGTCTTCACATTTCTTATGTTTTCAATAACCTCTCGTAAAAATCACATTTTATTACATTCTGAGAAAAGTAAATATCATGACCAAACCATCTTTGTAAATAAAACTACTTTTTACGTTTAAAGTTCTATTCGCATCTACCAGCACCGCGCAGAACAGAACAGTACAGTACAGGCACACCAGTACAGTACAGATATTGCTAAAACCGAGAAGATGGATAAAGATAAATTGATTGCATTGGTCAGGGAAAATAGGTTATAAAATAATAATGATTATGGGAATAGGATTATACAATCCTCAAACATGTTGCGGTGGATGCTAAAGCTCAGTTGATAGTTCAGTTGACAGACGTACTCGCGTCTGCGATGTGCGGATACGTTACGCTTACATACGTTGTAATATTAATGTGTTCATAGATAATTTATGCAACTAATTTTGTCGTGTCTGTACTGTACTGTTCTGTACTGTGCAGTGCTGGTAGATGTGAATAGACCTCAACTCGTTGTTTAGTTTGCTAAATAAATGAGTGATGATGTCACAACTTATTTTTATTCGCGTGGCAACGTAGATTTCTGTAGGTTATGTTATGTGTATTCTATCGGTGATAGGTATGTAATATTCAGAGTTTTCAAAACACGATATGATTCAAAAGGAGGAACTCATATTCCCGTGTGACGCTGACAATTAGAACATAATTTCTAATATTCTCTCTATTTTTTGTGAGACTATTATTTATTTTCATGCATTTTTTTTAAAGTAGGCAAGTCATATTTTTCATCCCTCGCGAATCGCGAAGGTTGAGTTTTCTCCATTACGGTATTTTTTCTTCAGAAAAAATGTCCTCTAGTAGATTCTAACTAACTAACTAACTAACCATCACGCCGTTTCCCCGCAGGGGTAGGCAGAGAGGACGGACCGCCAAACAACTCGATCTTGGCATACACTTCTTGCTTCATTCACATTCATACAACGCCTCATACATTCTCTTCTGTTATTCCGACTTCTGACATGGCCCGACTCGAGTATTTGATTCACTTGATCGTGCCATGTCTTCCTCGGGCGTCCCCGGCTTCTTCTTCCATTCACATTCGCGTCATATATTCTCCTTACACTCCTTTCTTCGTTCATTCACTCTACATGCCCAAAACATCTAAGCGTCCCTTTCTTAATCTTGCTCACTACGCTTACATCAGCCTTGCATTCTTTACGAATCTCAACATTTTTCACTCGATCATACATGGTTTTTCTACTAAGATTCTACTAAGCATGCAGTTACTACTGTGCAACTACTGCCAGGGGCGACACCACTATCGAATATGCATACCACATGGCAAAACAAACGTGTTGGCTCAGCACAGCATGACACGGGATATGGTGCTATTAAATAACATCTCTCTCGATATCTTCAACATAAACCCTGAAGGTTTCAAAAGACGTGCAAATAATGTAATAGTAATTCATGTAATTCTGGTTAACTTTGTTGACACATGATTGTATTTTGTTACTGTTCATATGTACAGTAAATGGACGTAGTTTGTTATACACAATAAAAAATAACGTGTACTAATAATAATATTATAATAAACTCTCTCTTGCTGTTTAATGGTTATATCAGGTACCAAAAATATATTCTAACTAGGTATGTTCTTATATCTGGTAAATTTTTACAATAATTTTACCTTAATATTATTAATTATTATCAATGTACCTATATATTGAGTTTTACATTTACAGCCGCTTTTCCCAACCCTACTGAGCAATTGTTGAGCCGAAATTTTGACTCAGCACTGTTCAAATGCACAAATACGCTCTTCCCAACGAAAATCTCGATCAAATTTATGATCAATTTAGGATATCGATTTTTGTGGATTAAGTTCCGCTCAACAGAGGACTAGTTATAAAAAGTATCACAGGGTGAAAAAATGTCATTATTGGTTCGCGTTCTATATTACGCGATTCAAATATTGAATGATAAAGATTTATTTCCATCTTCGAATGTCAAACACGTTTTTTTGTATGTTTTCAATAAAACTGAAGGGAATCTAACTTATTTTACTTATTATAAGCTACGTTTTGTCTCGTTTTTCACGGAGGAGAAACGTCAAATGTCAAATGCACGAAACGAATAATGTACTTTCGCGGCGATTGATGTTATTTTATTGTCTATAAAAGGGGGCGGGCACTATTTTATTGTCTATGAAAGTGGGCGGGCACCTTCATAGATAATTTAGGATGTTCAACGATAAAATATGCTTGGAAACAGGCAAACAGAGCGTTGCTCAACAAAACACTTGGCTGATCGGTGACTCAGGTTGATCATTCGAAAAGTTGGGAAGAAAGACCGTCAGTCTAGTAGTAGTATATAAGTCTTAGCAATGGCGGTTTCCTGTGTTTTCTGAGCGGTTATGAAGTGAACTCCCAAAGAGAAACTACAGTGAACAAGACTCACTTTGATTATAATATTATTACAGTTTGAACAGCGCGCCACACTCCATAGTATTTATCAGTACAAATTCCTCAATATAGCGCGCTACGACTCCAACAATTGGAACAGCCCGATCCAAATCTCGGAACGCACATACGGAGCTAAAACACCTATGAGAATTTCATACAACATAAATATGGTTTCAAACGGTACCGGACCGTGCGTCAAAGCTGAAATTCGCTATTTCGGTGCACAGCGATAGGGCAAATATATATTTTTTTCTTCCATTCGGTGTTTTTTTTTCTTCTATTTAATTGTGCGAGTACTATTAATATGGTTTTAGTATTTTTAAGTTTTTGTTATTTCTAATTTTGAAACAGTTAATTCGTGACGGAATTCGTTTTTAATGAGACGTTTTTGTTTGTTTTAATACGAAATGTCATATTAAAAGTTTTTGCTTTCGGTAAAAGAAAAAAAATAATTTTAATGTTACTTGTCTTATAATTTTTTTTTGTAGGAAAATAAATCCTGCTACAAATATGAACTTATGCCTTTTCTCGTATACCACAGGTGAAAAAAATATCTAATACTTATATTTCCACACAAACTCTTATAATGAAGTGTCTCCATAATACATATAGTTTTCGGTGAAGAAGAAAAACTGCTCATAGAAAGCCGATATTTTTCCTTTTTTAAATCGTTTTAATGTTGAACTCCCAACGATTTAGACCACGAACCGCCACTAAGGTTTAGTAATTCTAATTTTATTATTGACCTATTATATTGGTCATAAGTAAACGATTTTGAAGCCGCTGGCTGGCTATTCAGCTCTGATAATCAAACGTACCAAAACCATTTCAAGCAACCAAAGTCATATTGTTCGTATTCATATTATTATTGTAAATAATATGGATGTATTTCCAAAACGAATCGTGCCGATCTAAAATGCTGTGCTAACTCGTTGACACTAAATTTTCTATTGACAAATCAATTAGTGAAATGATGCGATAAGTTCCTCTCCGGACTGCGGACTGAGGACTTCATGCCCGGCTTCAATTTAGCCAAAGTGGTCACGGACTTGGAAATGTATTTGTGAATCGAATTACAGTATACACCTACGTAAAATAGAATATATATTTTCATGTTTTTTTTCCTCACAGCTATTTTTGAAGGGTATAAATGGGAATCCGTTAATTCCAAATTTGTCATATTTGGAAATTTTACACAAAATGGAGTTTTGTGCAAATTCAAAAGTCGTCATTTTGTTGCAAGGGAACCATACGTTGTATCTCCCTCCCCTCCAGCCCTCTTCACAGATCGGGATCAGCTGCCCACTACAGTTCGCTTGTGTGCCATACGTCTGGTACAATCAGTTTTCTTTAAAATCGGTAAAGATCACACCTCTAGTTTTTGTTCAATTGTGGACGAAATGAAGCCTGCGGTCCCGGTTATCGGGGCCTATCGCATAGTCCGCTGCTGATGAAATAATACCAATAAATGAAGGGATTTTAACATTAAAACTATCTTTACAACGGTGGTCAATACAAATAACAATAGAAAGATCACACCTCTAGTTTTTGTTCAATTGTGGACGAAATGAAGCCTGCGGTCCCGGTTATCGGGGCCTATCGCATAGTCCGCTGCTGATGAAATAATACCAATAAATGAAGGGATTTTAACATTAAAACTATCTTTACAACGGTGGTCAATACAAATAACAATAGTTACTGTTTACTTAGGTTAGGCCCGCCTGATACGTTTGTTTAGATGTTTTAATTTATCAGTTTACAAAATCTTTTTCTTCGTGCTGGATACAAAACAAATATTTTAACATCTGTTTTTAGTCTCAAGTTTTCCTTTGAGCGCCGCGCTAATTATGTTCCCACTGCATCGAATTTCAGGATGTTTAGAAAGAAATATCTATGTATTAGCGATATTTTTGGCGTGTGTAAACAGAAATACGAGCGTCTGGAAAATGTTTTGTAAGACTGTTATTACATTGTGAAGGAATTACAATGGTTTAAAATTAAAACAAATTAGTTTAACTGAAGGAAATCCTTTTCAAAATCATATTTACTAAAATTTTAAGGAAATGTGTAAAACCAGGGGAAATATTCGCACTGGGGGTTTCAGGAAAGGGATGCGGGAAGGGATTTGTTCATGCCGATTTCAAGTCTCGCGGTTGCCGGGTATTCTCTAATCTACCTTTGTAAAAGGTAATAAAGGTCAGTTGCGGCTCGTGACTTTTGAGTGAGCTAGAGTGCCATGATTGAAAAATACGACGTTATTGATGTTGAAGCGGAAAATAATTTTTTATTTTTTTTATTTCAATTTTTTGTATAGATATTTAGATGGAAATTTTGAAAAAAAAAATATTTTCGGCTTCAACAACATCAATAACGTCGTATTTTTCAATCATAGCACTCTAGCCCACCCAAAAGTCACGAGCCGCCACTGATAAAGGTGTATACTTTTTAGTACCATTTGAAACATGTATTCCTCCCGAGGTGATCAGTTCGACATACATATTATTGTATAACTTTTTTTTTCTTAAATGAGAACTCATACAGTGCTGTGTGTGGGTAATATAGGTAATTGACTGTTATCTTTTATATAACTCCCTTATCAGTGTTTTTTTTTCATTCCTCTGTTCAAACAGTAATATATCTATGTAAAACTCTATGTAAAAGCCCCATGAGCATTAAATAAATAAATATACATATATGTTTACTTTTGTAAAATTTTTTATTCTAAATCAATTTTAATAATGTTGTTTTTAAGTTCTGCAAGTATTTTTAGTTCTTATTATTGTGACAGCTGTTTCGGCGTTTAAGGCCATTTTCAAACTGGGGGAAACCGACCCTAAATAATAAATTCAGAGATTTATTGTGTTCAAGTTTAATTTGTGGAACTCCGTTTTTTATTTGAAGTTTTTTCTCCCCTTGGGTATTCAAGTGGCATAAACACCACCAAACATCAAAACCAGTAGTCTCTTTGAGGCGTTTACGCCACCTACTGCGGCGGACTCGGCGGATAAAAGTCGTTCTATCTTCTTTTGTATTACGGTTAGATATATGATTTAAGCTGAATTAGAAAGAGAGAAAACCATGATTTTTCATCGCCTTTAAAAGTTAACCACAAACTCTTTCGAATAATTATAATAAATACCCAAAAGCGGTTGATCGTAATCGCTTGTTTTTACGTACGCGGTTCACCGAGAGGTTTATTTTATAACTAATCCTGCCTGATTTTATAAATAATTAATAGATGAATTAAAAAATGCTTTATAATCACCCTTTATTAATATATGCATATCAACATGTTTTGAAATCGAAGCTTTCCTCATCAGGAATATACACTATATATATACTATGTATATTCCTGATGATGATATGTACGAGTATATATTAATAAAGTGGTGCTTACAAAGTAATTTTTAATTCATTTATTAATAATGACGCCAGAAAGTGAATACCAATTTTTGAAGAAATCATACTATAAATATTTGTTTTGTTTTTAAGACCCGTCTGAGTTCAGTTACATTTTTGAATTTTTCGTTTTATATGACCGGTCCAGTTATTGTAGATGGCTCTATTGGACCGAGGCGGTTCGACTAGTCGATTGGCAGCATCAAGATCTGCTGACCTTAGCCGTCTATCGCTTCGTCTTGCCGAATACGTAGTTCCGACATCTAGTCTGGTACAATTCCCTGCAGTGTTATCTTCAACTCTATTCTTTCAAGGCGTCGAAGCCAACAGTGTACGCTGTGTATCATAAATATGTATGTACATACTATAAAGTTTCTTCGCCTGAGTTATAAATATTTTTATTATATAAATTCTGGCTTTTCTACAAAGCTCCATAGCTCATGAATGAAACGAACTTGCGTACTGAATAAAGTTACCTTGATCTAAATATTCTAGACAGTACAACAGTGCAAATTTCATGAAGCCTGCTTACCCGAATACTCGAATTTTTAGATTTTTTTTTTGCAATTAGTTGACTGCAAGCGCCAAAGAAAGATGGATTGTAATAAAGTCGTACTAAATAACTAGACCTGTGGAATTTAGAATCAAAATTGTATTCACGTCAATTTTCATTGGCTCTTTTAAAAAATGAAATTCATTTTATATGTGTTTATGATTATCATGTTAAGAATGAGATTACCTTGTACATCCCTAACAACTTTACTCGTGAAAGATCTCATGTACTATTATTTTATGTTTCAAAAGCGAGAACTTCTGCTTATCAGAACGCGCCAATCAACAAAGCGGTTCAACCGTTTAACGATGCTGCGTTGACTGTTGTCTGTTGACATTTTTAACGTCCCTTACAGGCAGTTTATCGACTACTTTTAGATATATTTTTTTCACATTAATTCCACACAGGAGGCCCTGAGGAAAATAATTTCCCTCGTGGCATATGTCATCTTTGAGCGTGCTGTGTGGAGGGTCTTTTTCAGGAAAAAAAGGAGTGAACATGGATCTTGAAGAGACCCATCTTGTAGGAGGGAGGATACATAGAGGCCGGCAAGTCGCTTCACAGCCGGGCTGTTGAACTCAAGAACGAGTCGTAGAAACGAACCGTTCTCATGTAACAAATGTCAACCGTGTACAAATGTTGGCCGCGCGTTTGGCGTGTTTACCAACTATGCACCAGTGCCGAATGGATCAATGACGCTTGTTCCTCAGAGCATCTTCCATTGTTCAGAGTCAAGGGTTTTTTTAAAGGTAATTTGGAGATCCAGACTAGAGGTGGCTACCTATTTCAACAGTGGGGCGCACTTGCGATTTGTACAGAGTCAGCAGTTGTGTATTATTAAAATATCTGCGGGCCCTATACAGTACACCCAGTTTCTGAGAGACTAACTTGTCTCTGGCTTCGATTGAGCCCCCATGCCTGAGCTGGTCACTTATTACAAGTTACACCAAGCATATCAATGGAAGGCATGTTGTTCTGTATATATCACTCCTACTACTTGTTTATGTATATTGTAGCATTTCTCCTTTTCTGTACCTTTGTTCTACTTGTAATCTCTTTAAAAAAATGGCGAATAACCGCCTCATTAATGTATAGAGGACTGAAAATGTATGATGTGATGCATAAACTTTGAAGAATGAATGAATTTAAATATAATTGTCATTGTACGGGACAAGATCTGTAAACTCTTGCGCACGTTTTAGAAGAAGAAGATCAGGCTGGCCACTTCGACGCTTCAGAGCAGGGTAGGAAGGAAGGGAGGAAATGCCTTGAAAAAGGCAAACGATTTCTTGCAAGGAGGTGGTGA
>JAHDVE020012089.1:0-103055 GCA_022606495.2 Halesus radiatus
TTATCTTTGCTCGGAAGGTTTTTTCAATTTGGATGAGTGTTTCAGGCTAATAATTATTGTTTATAAAAATAATTGTTACCCTTTGCGCTATACAAAAAAATCTTGTCTTAAAAACTTTAGTTTATCAATTAATGAATCAATAATTGATAATGTGGTGAATCAAAAATTACTTTGTATTCACCACTTTATTAATATATACACATTAACATGTTTCTAAAGCGAAGCTTTCTTCATCAGGAATATATAGAATACTAAAAAATAATAATGTCAATTATAATCAATAATTAATAATCTTTTTTTTTAAATAGCTATCTCTTAAATATTTTCACATTAATATCAATAATAAAAATAATCTCTTTTTAATTTCCAATATAAATTTGTCATCCAATGTTTTATTATACTTTTTATTAACATTTTTGATTAATTACTTACCTACTTTAATCAATTTTTCTTTATGTTTATAATTTGTCTATTCTTACATTATTGTGTTCTATGTTTATCATTTGTCTATGCTTGACTATTTATTCGTTATAATTTAGAGATATGAAGAGAAAATGGAGCGGAGAGAGCTTTTCCCAATGAATGGAGTAGACAAGTAACAGAAGGAGAAGTAACAACGGAGCTCTCAATGGCAGGACCGTATTTTTTTAACATATTTTTTTTTGTTCATGTGAACATCTCACAAGAGTCCCACTGCCCCAAACCAGTGAAAATGGGGCATCCCCAATCGGGGTGTGTTGTGAGGCTAAATGGAGTGGAAAGGTAAGGAAATGGGGTAGAGGATAGTTGGAAAGTACCTGGCGATTGATATGGTCATAAAACACGACTATTGCCATTTATAAGGCACTGAACGGGCTGGCACCATCATACTTGACTGATCTCTGCGTGAGGTACAATCTTATTAATTGACAACTCACGCTCAGGTCGGCCAAGTCTGATGCGTCGAACAGACTGGTTGAACCCTCTCGTACAATTGCTGCTAAATTTGGGGACAGAGCTTTCAGTGTACTGGGTCCACATACACACACAGGGTCTGCGATTGGAAAGCAATTTTTAAATCTTAAAGAAAAAACTTTAAATATATCTTATAATATACCGGTCAGTTGCTGAGTTGGGATCGCGCCCGGGTCCCACCCAGGAGTCGTAGGTTCAATTCCTCGGCTGACTAAATCCCCCATCGCGACACAAGCAACATCTTCCGCTTACTGCGATGACAGCAGGAGATTTTCAAATATTTTCAAGTTAAAAAAAATGAAAAAATTGAAAAAGGTGCTAAAACTTTAACAAAGTGTAAAGCGCCCTTGGGGTGATTATATGATTATATGGCGCTATAAAAGAGTTGGCCACTTAAAATAATAATGATTACACGCAACGCATCGATTTGGAATAGTGGTCTTTTACCGGGGCGATACTAAGAGTATCTTCCACTATAAATCATTTACATGTAATATTTTGGCCTCCTGCCTGCGTCTGATGTACTAAAATAGACAAATAAAGCTGGGCTAAACTAACTAACTAACCATCACGCCGTTTCTCCGCAGTGGTAGTCAGAGCGGACGGACCGCCAAACAACTGTTATTCCGACTTCTGACATGGCCCGACTCAAATACATGTCTTCCTCGGGCGTCCCCGTCTTCTTCTTCCATCCACATTCGCGACATATATACTCCTTACACTCCTTTCTTCGTTCGTTCCATATGCCCAAACCATCTAAGCGTCCCTATCTTAATCTTACTCTTTAGACTTAACATCAGTCTTACATGTTTTGCAAAACTCAACATGTTTCATATGATCATACATATTTTACCACACATTCGCCTCAGAGATTGCACTTCTACAGCATTCATTCTACATTCATCCTTCCTCTGCCAGTTCCACGCCTCACTGCCACACCTCAGGGCTGCTATCAACCCTCAATTCTGGACTACTAGCTTCACTTCTTTGGACGATTATTTGGACATTATGAAAGTCTTTGTGATACTTGCTGATATCTTGACATTTTTTTATAATATTATTTAATTCCTATTGTGTAATTGGAGTCTTATCACTATAACAAAACTGTTCTACTGTTTTCACATTTTTTCAACTTGTCTACGTTGATCGCAACATACATTTACCTGTATCGTTCTATTATTGCGTTACTATTTGTACGATTATTTTTTATTTATTGTTTTATTAATTCCCATTGTATGAAAAATAACATGATACATTTTCTTTTCAATTTCATATACCCAATTTATACCTTGATTGCCTTTTACAGCGGTTTCATGTTTGAACGATTCCAATAGCTCCCATAAAACCCGTTCCGTGTCGTAATCAAATCCAATTCCTTAGTTTCGCTGTGGTTTAGCACTTATAGCAAACAAACAGGCAGCTGCGCACGCGCCGAGGCGGCTGCGATCGGACACGTGGACTCGCCTCACCAACCAGCAAGTACAGAAACACGTGGCCAATGTTTGTTTTAACACGTACACAAAACAGGAACAAGGATTGGATTCCACTAGTATTTTAAACTTCATGCATAGCGGGGAGGGCGCCTCTCGTTTTTGCATTTTCCTGAAGTGCCTCTCTTAGAATTAAAATGAAACATCAAAAACCTGTCAAAGGGAGGTAGCAGAATACGAGTGTTGTGACTTGTAATAATACCACTCCAATATCTAACCAATATCGATCGATGTATGGCAGTGAGCATTGACGTCTATGACCAAAGGCAGACTGTGTGTAATTTTCTTAGTTGGGGTATTTTCTTAGTTTAAACGGCCATTTTATTATCATCTTCCGCTGATTGTGTGGCCAACTGAATAAATCAGCGTACAAGTTCATTACAAAATTCATAGAAAAATACATTTTGATCGGAAATTCGTTATATTTTTTAATATCTCCTAATGGGTGGTTTTTCTGGGGGTAGGCACAACTTCTCAGCCTTTATGGACCGCACGCCAGTAGCAGTGAAGCGTGGGACTGGTAAAAGAAGGATGAGAACAGACTGGAAACAGTGTGATCCTTGAGGCGTATGTGCGGGTATTCAGGGAAACTCCAGGAAGACAATACTATTTTCAAATGATTCCACGACTCATTCTAGTGTTCAACACCTCAACTGTGGAATCTCTGTTACCTCCCACCTTCAAAGTGACTGTCTTTAAACCACAGGTTGACTTCTTTCTTTCCTCTAACAAACCCTCCACACAGGACCTTCTGTCTGAAGCTAATAAAAAAGAGGCTTAAGAAATAAACAAAAAAATAAAATGAAAAATTAATTTAGTTGAAAAAATAGTAGCACCCTGTAAATCACCTTTGCTAACCATATTCCTTATTTTGATTCCTCCCACCCTATCCCTTCCAAATTACAACCCCCACCTAACAATATCATATTACTTGTATAATTTAAGTTAGTTTTAAGAACACTAGTGAGTAACACAGAAGTGTCTAAACCGATAGCAATTTATTAACATTAAGTAACAAATGTACATGAAAGTGAATTAAAACTCTTGAAAAACAAAATGTCTTGAAATTGTTACATACTTAATACCCAGGAAATACAAAAAAACGATGAGGTGATTAAAATGCTGGGTCGGGTCATGCCAAGACACGGACAAATGGAAGATTATATTACGCCACTTATTGTGCGGCGTTCTATCATCTTTGCCCACCCCTTCGGAGACCCCTGGACTTTATAAATAAAGGAGTATCACACCTGGTATTATCAAAAACAAAAAATAATAGTTAGTTTAATAAAGGTAATTTTCTTCATCCCGAAAGCAAATAAATCTGATATTTTTCTCTACAATAATGTTGACTGTTTTCCAGGGAGTTGTTTTACGAGTATTCTGGAGGTAAAACATAATCGTAACCATAATAACGACAAAACCGAGAAGAGAAAACTGTATACCTTGACCACATCCTCGTGAGATTACAGAAATTAAATACACCATCTTCCTCAACTTATTATGAAAGAAAAGAAGGAGGGAAAATGTTGACCGAAAGGAGGCAAAAATCATGGAAATATTTGAGGAATTGAACTGGGATGGATGAAATTTCTCCCATTCGTACGGCAGAACATCGTGATATTTCCATAACGGAAAACATCGACCTTTTTTCCAACAGAAATAAAATTTTCATGAAAAACGATTACCGAGACGATTGTTCAGACAACGTTAAACGAAGTAAACAAAGCAGAATAAAAACGACTTAACACATTTTTCATTTTGCTTTTAGTCTGACGTTTTACCGCCACCGATTTAGTGCCTATTACGGAATAAAACATCGAAATAATACCGCCCAAATAATGGATTACAAAACGCTCGGAGAAAAAAGGTACTCTCGCTCCGCTCCGTCGCGAATCGTACAAAGAAAACAGAATGCTTACAGTTAAGTCGCTTACGCGAGAGTGCTGAATCGAATTTCGGGAAATTCCCAAATGAATGTTCCTAATGAGAAGCTTTTAACAGCGCCAGCCTCAGACCAACTCCGCCACAGGGTTTACCTGCTACTGGAGCCAGCGCCGGATTTGTCATTGATGCAATGGAATGTGTTACCGTGAGAAAATCGTAATATATGTTAATCTATCAAGTTATCAACAACAATGCAGACATTTCTGAAGGTCGTCATAATTTTCATTGCCATTCAACGACATACAGTTAGGGATTTCAATCCCGCATTTTAACGCACGCGGTGTCCCGCACTCATCACTGCGGGATCCGCGGGATTTGGGAGATTTGTTTACAGAATAAAGATTAGAAAATCGTGACAAGAGTTTATAATATTGAGGAAAACAACGAATCTGGAGACGAAGAATCTGAATACGATGACAATTTGCAACAATCCACTAATCAGCCGTTGAAAGAAAAATTAAAAATTAAAATACAGAGAGGAGAAGAACCGTACAAAAGTATTAAAGAATACACCAGATGTTAAGTATTTTGAAAAACTATTGGAGAAGGAAATGTCAACCCACGAAAGTGACGGAATAAGAGGCAATTTCTTCAATATTACTTGTCGACCAATATGCCCATATCGCCAACAAGCGTAGGGGCTGAGCGAGCTTTTTCAGCCGCTGGCTATATAGCGTTGCTCTTAATGATTATTTTTACTGAGATTTTATTCATATCAGTTTATAATAATTATGAATAAATTAATCAAAAATTACTTTGCATTCACCATTTAATTAATATACACAGATGTTTCGAAAGCGATGCTTTCCTCATCGGAAATATACAGAATACTAAAAAATAATAATGTCAAATATAGCATTATTCTGAATTTGGAAATCATATTTGGAAACCAATCATTATTTAGATATATGGTTTTTTTTTATTTTATATGAATACCTCACAAGAGTCCCAACTGCTCCCAACCGTCTGGAGCCAGTGAGACTATGGCATTCCTAATTGGGGAATTTTGTGAGGCAGAAGGCATTGGGGAGGGGAAGGAGAAAGGGAAGAGGAAGGTGGGGAATACCTGGCTATTCAGATCTGGTCACGAAACACGGCTATAAGCCATTTCAAGCAACGTTTCAATTCTGAATGGTGGTCTTTCACCAGGGCGATACTGAGAGTATCTTCCAGTCTGGAAAATGTTTGCATACAAATACAACCAGTTTACAATAAGACAATTTGAAATTTTAGGAATTAGAAAAGGTGATAATAATTAATTAAATATAAATATTTATCAAATATATATATTTTTTTATATAACTATCCCTTGAATTTATTTGCATATTAATAGTAATAGTAAAAATAACTTCTTTTTTTAATTTCTTATAAAAATTTGTCATTCAATGTTTTATAATATTTTTTTATTAACATGTTTGATTAATTATTACTTACTTTAATCATTTTTTGTTTATGGTCATAATTTGTCTATCCTTACATTATTGTGTTCTATGTTTATCATTTGTCTATACTAGACATTATTATTTTTTAGTATTCTGTATATTCGTGATAAGGAAAACATCGCTTTTAAAAACATATTGATACGCATATATTAATAAAATGGTAATTACAAGGTAATTTTTAATTCATCTATAATATTTATAACTAGCTGATGTGTACCCGGCCTTGTTCGGGATTTGGAATAAAGTTATGAAGTTGAGAATTCTTGCTTGTCATTAGGGTGCCATGATTAATTTGACAGCGAAAGTAAATATCTCCAATTAATGAAACATTCATTTGAATATTTTATTTCATTTCAAACGTTTTTTTTTCCAAAATATATCTAAATCATAAAGTTCTTAAATAGGTACCTACTCGTGTTTTCCATTTTGAAAATATTCTACCCAAAAAAAACCTTTTTCTTTAAAATATGCAATCTGTGGCTAACCAGAGTGCTATATCTATGGGCTAACCTAAACAAAACATGGCGAGTTCAATGATTTTCAAACTAATTTTAAAACGTTATAGCAAACAGTTTTACATATTGGATTTCATTCAAACTACTCTTTAAACCTTCCCGGGATTAATAAGAGCAAACTGTGCTATTTTCAGCGAAACCAGTCCAGTAATTTTCGAGAAAATCTAGGACATACAAACAAACAAACTTACATTGATTTTTATATATACAGACAACACCCACAAGGTGAATACCAATCTTTTGAAGAAATTACATTTAATAATTATCGTAATAATTTGGTAACATTTAATCATCGTTATTATGATATTACGTATGTTAATAAGTAAGTCAGATTCTACTTAAGTTTTTACTTGTTTTAATAATAAAGTAGAAAGTTAGAAAATGGTTAATTATTTATCCTGCCAAGCATAGGGTTGCTAGGATTACATTTTATTTGATTTTAATTTTTGATGATTAAATGCAAACAAGATTTGTTTTTATGAGCAAAATATAATAAATGTTTGTCTGCGTGTCCTCATTTTCTCGATAAAAAAAGTATAGAGTAATCGTTTACGTATACCAGATAATTTGAGTATAGTATAATAGTTAAGTACTTATGAAGAGATGAGAGAAACAAATATTATACAGTAAAAAATTATTATATATTGTGTTTGATGAGTAATGGTTGGTACTATGCTAAAAAAAATGCGTCTAAAATTGAATACTAAAAAAAAAGAAAATTTTATTGAGTAATATTGATAAGATTGAGTTACGTATCACTCAGCTTTATGAACCAACGAAACTCAGAGATGTAGACCGAAGGAGCTGCTGCAAATAGTCAATAACATATTAAATATATTTTATTCAACTTCATCTCATCTTCAACTATCCGTATAAAATTGACAGATAAATCATTTGTGGTTTTGCTTGAGTTAGCAACCTCCAAAGTGGTATTTAGGGTTTTAATGCTGGCCGTTATTTTCCGTGCCGGGCGTAAAACGTTAACGTGCGGCCCTGCTAGGATCACTCCGCTGTCTGTTGGCCAAAGGACCAGAAGAAGCCTTAGAATCAAAAGCTCAGATTTAAATTCATAACGTTTACGGCGAGCTGAGGTATAAAGCGCGAGCACCGTAATTGTGCCATTTAAAAAAAATCTTATTTTATGGGCGTTCAGTTTACACATTTCTATTAAACAGACCGAGTCAATTCACGTTTCCATAGACGTAGATATTTTCAATGTGTAATCCGGAAAATAGCTGAAACATCCTGAACTCAAAAACCGACGTAGTGCAAATTAAAAATAATATTGTTTAAATTTTTTTATGTGCGTGGATCCAATGAACCCGCCATGTATGATCAGACGTATGTATATCATAAGGAAACCAATTTTACAAAACAATACAAATATTTCAAAGCCGGCATCGCGCTCAATTGATGATTTTATTACATTCACACGCATACTGGCACTCCAAGAAATAAAATAATCGTTTTATTAGTAAGATTTTGATTAAAAAAATTAACGTTAATAGTGCAAAGGTTTAATAAACTTCAGCACCCAAAAATACTAACTTTGTAATTTAAATAAAAAATATTTTTGTTTTAAGCCACTTTATTTTTATACATATTTATGCATTCGGCCGGTTTCGGTTGGACTCAACCTTCTTCAGGAATGTACACATATAAACTTTATATGTGTTTATATGTGTTTATAAAGTTTATATGTGTACATTCCTGAAGAAGGTTGAGTCCAACCGAAACCGGTCGAATGCATAAATATGTATAAAAATAAAGTGGCTTAAAACAAAAACATTTTTTATTTAAATTATAATGTCAAGCCACAAAGTGATTGCTTCCTTCGATAAACTAACTTTGTAGTCTGCTAAAACAAGAAATACTGTGAATGATTTATTATAAATTCTACACGGGTAGTTAGGAAATGTATTAGGTTTCAAAAGACAAACATCCTCAAACTTTAAATTCTATGTGAAATAAGTACTGGAATTTTAGGTAAAACGTTAAAAAATGCCTCCACTGTTTTTCAAACTGCACATATTTTCAGACATTTTGGTATGTATTTCATAGAATTTAAATTATTACAGTTAGAGGATGTTTGTCTTTTGAAAAATTATTTATTTTCCTAACTACCCGTATAAAATTTACGGGTAACTCACTTGTAGTATTGCTTGAGTTAGCAACCTACAAGGTGATGTTTAGGGCAATTTTTGAGAACTGACCCTTAAAATACCATAGTATCTAGGAGTGGCGTGCATTGCTCGACGACCAAATAGTTTTTCAAGTTCGGATATAAATTGTACATTAAATATTTGAAAATGGCAATATAATTATCATCTTTCACGGATTGTTTTGGCGAACCGATTAAATAACCGTACTATTTGTTAGAAATTGGAAGCATTTTTTTTCCATTATCTTTTAAATTGTCTTTTTGGTTCGTTATTTTTCTTAGGATAGACGGAGCTTTTCAGCTTTTATTGACTGCACGCCACTGGTATCTAGATATACCTTCTTTCCAACATGGAAGTAATTTACAATACCTAATGTCCTGGTGAGAGATCCATAGACATCCAAACGTAGTTTGAAATAGCTTTAGCTGTGTTTATTAAGTAAATCTAATTGGCCGGGTCCTGCCCCATGACAGTGAGTAAGGTGGCTGAGACATGAGATGAGGAGCACTTGTCTGGGTCGGAAAGTCGACAGAATTATCTGCGGCGTGTCAGCAGTCATTTATAATTCCATCTCGTGTTTATTCCACTGGCAGACGTGAGCGAGCAAGGCAGTTGGACAAATGCGTGGGTGACGTCTCAAAGTAGTCACCATACTCCGATCTGAATAGCCAAGTACTTCCCCACCTCCTTCCTCTCCTCAATATCTTCAGCCTCATAACATACCCCAAATGGGGATGCCATAGTCTCATTGCTCCAGACTGCAGCTGGGACTCTTGTGTGGTATCACGTCTAGACCCAGTAAGACTATGTCATTCCCAATTGGGGTACGTTGTGAAGCTGAAGGTATTGGGGAGAGGAAGGAGACGGAGAAGGAGAAGTACTTGGCTATTTAGATCTGGTCACCAAACATGGGTAAAGCCATTTCAAGCAACGCTTTTTTATTCTGAATGGTGGTTTTTCACCAGGGCGATACTGGAAATATGTACCACTCTGGAACGTGCCACAAATATACTACATATTATTTTAAATAAATAAATTGTGAAATAATACAAATGAATTAAATAAGATTCACTTGCGCACGCCGGGAATTGAGCCCGCGAACTCTGGATTCGTAGCCGAAAATCGTAACCACTCAAACACGAAGGCCGTCGAATAATGTTGTTAAAGAGAAAAACATTTAACACATATTTTTTAAAATACATAGGCTTAACATTCATCAAAATCAAATCTGAAATATGACCTTTTTCTGATCGCCCTACGTATATTTTACTAAGTACTTTTAATGTTTTTTATTTCTCAAAAAATACTTTGAAGGTTTTGCTTTAAAGTACAAACAAAAAAATTTCACAAACACTTACATTAATATTTTTTTATGCGTATTACAAAATTTTGGTTAAGTTTATCTAAAAAAGGGTTCCGAGAAAGGATTGCTATTATTTTTCTCCACTTTTTAAAATTATATTCATATTTTCAGTATTTTGTAAAAAACATACTCGTACGTAGGTAGACGGTCAGAAAAAATCATATTCCTCATTTCATTTTGATAAATCCTAAACCTATGTAAATTTTAAAGATATGTAATAAATATTTTTCTCTTTAAAAACATTATGTTTATCGTGTAGTACAATATTATAATACTATCATTATTTCGAATTATAAATAATCCCCCACCGACATACCAAATAATGTTCAAATAGTCAAAATAAGACATTGATTCGACATTTTTTGGATTTTTTTTATATTTAAATCATAGTAGGTGTACGTTGCAATCCATTAGACAGGAATTTCCGCAGCATGTTGCTAATACTCAGAGCTTGCTCTTTAAATCTGACGTCAAATGTTCGAGAACCATTTCAGTTCGTCATGAGTAACTTATGACGAACTGTTATCATCTTGAGTTTGCCGTTTGGTGACTAATCAACAATGCTAAAACACTTCAAATAAAATTATTAAAAATGCTACAGAATATTGATAATCAACGAAATGAAGGGTGAATTTATCGAGGAAGAGCATACGTGAATGTAAGTACATATGAAAAATACACAAGTCGAGACGAATTTATTGTTTTTTACATATATTTAAAAGTGTTCACAACACGATAATATTGTTTTACGAATTCTAAATTATTATACATTACTTCAAAGTAGAGAAATGCACATTTTTTAATGCGAATACCGCGCAAAAGTCCCAACTGCCCGGAGCCGGTGGAACTATGGCATCCCTAATTGAGGTATGCTGTGAGTCTGAAAGGAGTGAGGAGGGGAAGGATATATTGGGGAGAGAAAGGATGAATATTACCTGGCTATTCTGATCTAGTCAGTAAACACTGCTGAAGCCATTTCAAGCAAAGATTCGATTCTGAACGATGGTATTTCACTAGGGTGATACTGAGAGTATCTACCACTCTGTTAATGGTATATTAGTATTATTAACTAGGACCTCATTAGCTCCTCTAGTGAGCAACCGTCTTCGTTATATCCCGTGGGACATGATGTTTGCGTACAAGTACAGTCATTCCCAGTTAAATGATGCTTCAAATTAAGGCGATGCAATGGGAAGTAATGCAAAATCGTGTGTTTTTGTTTTAAAAATTGGATGGCTCAGATATATCGTAGATTATTAAATTAAATACTTCAAGCAGAACACACCTTGGCCTTTCGTTTAACGGGCATTTTTTTGGCGAGTCTTTTATATGCCTAGAAAAAAATATCAGACCTAAAAGAAAAATGTTTAGTGCAAAATAACCTATTAACGAACTCTTTTTCTGATATTGTCGTATTGTGGCAAATTAAGTTTTTTTTAGAATATGACCCTAAAACATTTTAATAATTATGCCTGTGCTTTACAAAATAAAATAAAACACGCATTTTGGTGATGTTTTTTTATGCGTAAATTGAAACATGCGGCCTGTGTTAAACGGGAATTTCAACCTTATCGCCACCTGCATAAGGAGTTCGTGATTTCGTTCGAATTTTAGGAAGTGTATCGGCTTAATCAACTTCATCATCACTTCCCACCAGCATCACAACGTACCCCGGAATGGGGGTGTAATAGTCCGGCTAGCCGGGGCAGACGGGACTCTCGTTTTAATATTTCATAATAATTTTATCATTCTTTTCCGGCACTTTTTTTAAACGCAGCCAATTCCGACGATATATAACACAAAAAGCCATCATGAAAATTATACTTAAATTCCCTGTAAGAACTAGCACTGATGAAATCTTTAACAAACTTAAAATTATGTCAATAAAACAATTATATTCAAAAACAATATTACTTTACATTAATACAACAAACAAGAAATAACAACAATCACACATATTAGAAACAATAGGTCTCAGAGTTAAAAACACATACCACTAGGAATCACAAACACAACATTTGGACAAAAAAAACTTCTTATTTTATGGTACTAAACTCTAAAACAAAATCCCACTATCCTTTAAAAATCACAACAACCATAATAAATTTAAAAATCAAATAAAACACTGGATACAGACTACCACCCAAACCACTCAACTGTACTTAAAACACCTTACCTAACAATTTTTTTTTTCATCAATTTAATATAATGTAATTTAATATTTTATAAAGATAGCTGCCAATAATATGGGATAAAAAATGGAGAATAATATTGACAAATATTGAATTTGAGATATGATATCGATAAGATGACATAAATTAAACTGGTCTCATTAGTTAAGTTGGTTAAGCGGTTTCCCCGGATAGGCAGAGGTGCTGGGTTCGAGTCCCAGATGCGACTGAAATTTTTTTATTTTCTGTTGTTTTTTTTTCGTTTTTATGTTTCATTTAGGTTATGTTAATATTATTTCCTACAATGATTTAATATTTTGTAAATGAAATCCTCAGCACGGGAAATCCCAGTGAGGATATCAGTACTTATTATTTTGTTATAAAAAAAAAGAAGATAATAAAACATTATTATTATTATTATTATATTAAGGCTTTGAAATTTTTGGTACCAGTCTAAATGATTTTTTCCATGCTATACGAAAATAAACTTCGAAGATTATCATTTAGTATATATAAAATCATGGACTACAATGCATATTTTTGTAATTGCTTCAATCATATTTATGTACGTGATGTTATTTTTTTCTGTAGCTCTTGTTTATCTCATTTCGTGTTATGTATTTTGTGTACAAATAAAAAAGGGTAGTTAAAATACAAATACTTGATAACAGTTGTATTTAATTGTGCAGGCATTTTTATTTTAATTATTTGCTGACGTGCAATGCAGTACTTTCCACAAATACAACAAATGTCTACATCTCTACCCTTCCCGTTTAATTTCCACCTCTGATTTGAAACGCGGTTTCCGATAAAGTGTTTTGCGGTATCCATTATAAGATTATGCAGTTTGACACGGTTAACATCGCAGTCGGTGGCGTTGACACTGTAAACATTGTAAATTCCAGTGTAAAATAAATCTTCGACATTATTGAAACCAATTTTACCTACGGTGGAAGCCACCTAGAGGCAGAGGCGAGGAAAAGGTGGACGGGAAGGACTTGAGACTGTGAGAGAACGGACGGAGGCGAGGGATCGCTGCCAGTGGAGCGCATTTGTGGAGGGGGCAGATCCCAGCCTAGGAATGCACCATGATTCGGATGATGAATAACTCTTGCAAAGTTAATTGTTTATTTTGATGTGAATACCTCGCAAGATTCCCAACTGCTCCCAACTGTCTGGAGCCAGTAAGACTATGTCATCCCCAATTGGGTATCTTGTGAGGCTGAGGGTAGTGGGAAGGAGTAGGAGATAGGGAAGAGGAATGTGAGAAAGTACCTGGCTATTCAGACCTAGTCACTAAACACGGCTAAAGCCATTTCAACAATTAAAGTATATTATTTTTAATGAATAAATAACACAAATTAACTAAATAAAATTTATTTGCGCACGTCGGAATTTGAACCCGCGACCTTTCGTGATTCGTGGCCGAGGATGGTAACTACTCAACCACGGAAGCCGTCAAAAGCTGTATATCTCTCGTGCATGTGTTGTGTTTGGTAACCGGATAAAACAGACCAGTGACAAAACAGAACATGATAAACGAATAGGTTAGGTTAGATTAAGAGTGTTTTTTCTCTTCACTTTTCTTCACTATTCTGTTTTGTCATGGACCCGTTGTGTTGGTGTGTTATGTTCGTGTTGTGTTGGTGTGTTTTGTTCGCATTATGTTGGTGTACTGCGTTCGTGTTGTATTTGTATTTTTTGTTGATATTGTATAGGTGTTGGGTTGGTGTGTTGTATTGGTAATGCATCGATGTTGTGTTAGTGTGTTGTGTTGAAATTGTATCAGTGTTCTGTTGAAGTTGTATTGGTTGATTGTAGGTATTGGTGTGTCGTGTTGTGTTGGGTGCACGCATTTCTCTTCCGCCCCGTCTGGAATGCTCCTCGGGTTCCAGATCCGATCTCTCGAGAGAGGGCGTCTCGCTAGGAAAAGGCCGGAACTAGCAAATGCTGCCCGAATCATCCTAAGACCGGCCGGGAAATTTAGCTATACGCACTGACCACCAGAGTCAAACGAGGAACACAAAATACCTATTAATTACTATTAAAAATAATATCTATCATATATTGAGATAACGTACAAACGACGTATAGGAAAAGATCGTAATAACGAGTATCGTTTAACCTTTATGATCGCACCCAAAGATTGTGATTTATGATAACCAAACTCGATTCACCGCTTGATGAAGGCCTCTATTATAGGCGTCTTCCGCGTTTCTCGCCACATCTATTTGACGTAAGATACGGTATGATTTTTTTTATTTTATTTTGGACAATCACAATACCCAGACCAAAACCTTTAAATATATTTTTTTTATTTATATTCTACTCGCCAACATCAGTATCTATTTCTTATTGAATAATTGAGAAATATTTAACAATAAATAAGGCGAACTGCCTTATTTGTTCACAATTAAATGGATATTTCAAAGTTTAATAGTTCATGATGGAAATGAAATTGCAAGCTGAAAATAGCGTTGAAATATAATATTATAATTCAAGAGAGATATACCAAATTTATGCCGCACAGATCATCGCTCAAGAATTTAAGCTACCCTCAGTAACAAATAAATTTTAATAAAAAAAATAAAAAAAGACAAATCTCTCAAGGCTAAGGGTAAAATCAGAATGGGGAGGAATGTTTAAAAAAAATCGAAAATCGAATATCTGTCTCTATTGTAATATATCCACTAATACAACATATCTCGACGTGGAGCACGCCACACCGGGGGGCAATTTCAATGTTTTGGGGTACAATGGCAATGCTTACCATATTATATTTTTACACATTTTTTTTAAATATGGCGACCGTAGCGTAAACATCAACACGACGCTATATCCTCACTGGGATATCCCGTGCTGAGGATTTCATTTACAAAATATTAAATTAAATTGATGTGATTGCTGATAAAAAAAAAAGTGCAGTGGAGTGGTTACGGTGTTAGCCTGTATTTGTTTTAAAAATATTTTCTATTTCAGATCTCCCTATGTAACGTATCCAGCGTTTTATTTTATTTTTAAATTTATTATTAATGTTGTGATTTTTGAGAGAGAGTGGGATTTTGTTGTAGAGTTTAGTATCATAGTATAAGAAGCCTTTTTGTCCAAATATTGTGTTTGTGGTTCCTTGTGGTAAGTTTTTTTGACTCTGAGATCTAGTGTTTCTAATATGTGTGATTGTTGTTGTTTCTCGTTTTTTTTTGGATTTAAGAATGTAAAGTGGTATTGTTTCAGATTATAATTTTTTTATTGACATAATGTTAAGATTGTTGAAGATTTCGCCAGTGCTAGTTCTTAAATAAGTATTTTTTTATTTTATTTTATATGTAATAAAAAATTAAAGACGTAAGCTTCCCTTGCAAACGTGCAACTATCACTTTAACAGTCAGCACCCAAAAATACGTGAGATTTTTGTTTTTGAAAAATGAAAATATCTGAGGTTTCTTCGGAAATTTAATCTTGCACAATATCATCATCCACGGAATCAAATGAAATTTTAAAATAAAAACATCTCTCATTTCCCTTTGAAGTGTGTTTTCCAAATAAAAATATTTCAAACATCACATACATAATTACATAAATTCGATTCTCTCGATCAGAAAATCAAGTTCCATTTAGAGCGTTTATATTGGAGTCATATAATTTCTGAAACCGCCATATCCGCTTTTTTATAAAACATGAGTACGAGATCTTGCTCACGTTTTTCCGCTCTACAAAATTAATCTAAAACTAAGCTCTTAAATTCCTTATATAATGACGAAAAACGATGCCAAAACGGAGATAATGTGGAAGATCAAAGAAGTTTAAAAAGTTATAAAGAAGAGAGTATCAAAATCCGCTGTATCACATTCAGTTTTCTAAATACAAAATTTTAAAACTGTTTTTCTAATTAATTATAATCTGTTAATTAGGAATAAACTGCAGATAAAAAAAATAGATTTCGCATTCATAAGTAAATTAATTAAAGTTGATATGGGCGATACAGAAGTGTCTGTAGTTACACGACTCAATTTTTTCATTCTTAAGCAACACAACTAATTCAGTAACATGGATTTAAAAATTATTTTCAACAACTTTTCTACAAATTGCCACGAAAATTAATGACACCGCCATCCCGACTTAAACAGGGGGTTCGTGATAATAAAGTATTTAAATATCCTGTAGCTACCTGCTGAATTGGCCACTAATATTGACTATTTCGACAGCCATCAAACACCTGAAGTGTGGCGACACTAGTGACATCTACAGTTCATGTATAGTCGCCGGTTTTCCCTAATAGCGTTATTCACTTCTTGTTGTTCGGCTTGATTAGATCATGTCTCTTTGTTCCGTGTTCAATTCATATCTAGTGTTCTTATTTATATTGTGTAAATTTAATCATAAACTTTAATAAACATTATGGAAATACCTTAACCAACTCCTGTTAACCATTGGTGATTTGATCACAGATCCTAACACACGCTCTTTGATTAATCCGTTATATTAAATATAATTACACTCAACTTATAGGAATCCATCAACACATAATCTTCCAATATGTTAATTCCTAATATAAAAATAAATAAATAATAATAATAAAAACATTTATCTGTTAATAAATTATTTTACTATTTTTATTTTTACATATTATTTTTTAGCAATTGACAAAAAGGTGACTGCTCATCTATAGATTCCGGAGCCCGGAATGCTGCTGGTTTTCAGCAGTGCCTCTAGAAGTCAGGTAGGAAGTTAAAGTTACTTATCTTACATAAAATCTATACACTTATATAAATATTAAAAAGTATATATTTTAAGTGAAAATTATAAAAAAATTCAAAATAAATAAAATATTACAAAATCATTAACACAAGTACGGATTTCATTATTTATCATTTGTGATGTTTGGCGGCTGACTGTGCAGTCAGCAACCATTCGCTGTAGAACCTCTTGAAGCACTGCAGCGATGTCGATCTTCGAATAGAATGTGGGATTTCATTCGGTAGGTACATAATATGGTAGATATATTTTTATTTTCTTTGGACCGGTTTGACCCTGAGATTTTGGACAAGCACGTTAGTTTTATACTCAGCACCTCCGGCAGGGTTAAAAACATTAATTCTCATTTATCACATTGAAGGGTGATGGGTAAAAAAATATGGGTTATTTAACTCATATACAGGGAATGGGCATACTTTAACCAGCGATTTTAAGCAAATTTGGAGTAAAAATTGTGAATTGACATTTTGTTCTCCGGAGAATTTTTTTTCAATTAAAATGATAAAGCTTTATTTTTTCTTACTGTATATCAAAATATGTTAACAGTTATTTCCTTGACCCTCCTCTTAAAATCACGAATAATTCCCCAGGCTGTACATAGTACAGAGATTGGAACTTTTCTGAGGTGTCATTAAAAAACGTAGTTGAGTTTTAACAAAGCTACCATATTTTATAGCTTCAAACCACGTGTTTACTTTCTTCGAAAATGAAATTAATATGCAATAATTCGGAGAATATTAATTGACCATGGTTTCCAAAGCACGTGTGTGTTAGAGTTTTCTCTTGCAGTTCCAGCTTGGTGCGCCTTGCGGCTATAAATAGTGTTGTTAGTCATGCGCGCGCACCGCCATGTCGGCCGCAGCGCTCCGAGCTGGCAGCGCGCCAAGGCGGCGGCTGGCGCGACGCCAGGGTGCGCGTGCGTCAGCCCGCAGCCCGCAGCCCGCAGCCCGCGCGAGCAAGCAAGCCAGCCAGGCAGGGGACGCGTGGCGAGCTGCCCGCGCTCGGCGACGGCCGCTGTGTCCAACACTCGCCCCGAGCACGCACTTGTCTAGTAAGGGAGGACTGAAACCTGGACCCTGCGGTATGCCGGTATTTAGGCATTTTGGTTTGTAAACACTCCCGCTGGGACCTGTGTGGAGAGAGTAAATGGATTGGCACTTATTCTGCGGAAGAGGGTTGAAATCTGGCCTCTTTCTACATGCCGATCTTTGAACATTATTAAGTTTGTAACAAGAATCTCGTAGGTCTTCAGGCAGTCTAGGGTTTGTGACTAGAGTCCTGCAGTTGTGAATATGGGTGCTATTATTTTGTTTACCTTCAAACGGGTCGGTATTAATTCAGGGTGGGACGGTGGGCTTGGACAGTCATATTTGAAATACTATATATGCTGACATTTGTGATAAAAATCCTGCTGGTCTGCGGGCATTCTAAGGTTTGTGACTAGAATCCGATCGGTCTGACACATTCGTTACACCGGACGAGACTACAATAAGCAAAGCTAAAATACTATCGAATCGTGGGATATTAGATCCAAAGATACAGAAAACCGTTAAGGACGCCAATTTCTTTCATCTTTCTTCGAAGACTTCGAAGAAACTTATCGACGATAATTATCCATAGCTTTTGGGGGTATGTCACATGATCTACAGGCATGTATATAGCAAATTATGGATGCTCTCATCATAGCAACAGCAAATTGTGTAGACCTAATCAACAAATGTTATCGTCAAATAACATTGCCATTGTACAATGTACAAGGATCAAGTCCTCCCAATTAATCCGTCGCAGAAGCAGAAATGTTTATTTCCGCAAGGTGTTCGGTGTAAATTAAACGCACGACTAAGCAACACTTTGGCAACGAGTTTAGAAAGCGATTATTTGTCGGTGAAAACAACAAAGAAAATTATGAAAATAAGGGTGAACGTGTCTAGAGACGTGCGTACAAGGCAGAGAGAAAGTAATTGGGGGGAAATTGAACACACTATTATTATAGAAAAATTGTTGTGGACCACACAATTAAAGAAAATGTTTATTTCATTTAAAACCCCAGAGAACAAACAGCAATTATTATTATATACCATTTCATTTAGTCAGAGGTAATGCAACCAGTAGAATTAAACAAAAAGATAACTTGAATCGAAAACCTCCGTTTAAAACATCAAAAACTCTTGATTGTTGAAATTTACAGGTCAACGCAATTATTTTTAGCTCACAGCGTCATTTCCAAATTGAGCTGTAAAAAATCAATTTAAGGCGATGCAATGAGAAGTAATGCAAAATCGTGTGTTTTCGGTTTGAGAATTTGTTGGCCTGGAAATATCATAGATAATTGAATTAAATACTGCAAGTAGATCACACCTTGGCCTTTCATTTAACCGTCAATTTTTTTGATATGTCTTTTTATAAGCTTAGAAAAAAATAAAGTATGAGACATTAAAAAAATGTTTAAAGCGCAAAATCTCCTACTTATGAACTCTTTTTCCCATATTTTCGCATTGTCCATTGTGATAAATTAAGTTTTTTGGAATATGACCGTAAAACATTTTAATAATTATGTCTGAGCTTTACAGAATAAAATAAAACACGCATTTTGGTGATGTTTTTTTTGCCGAAATCGAAACATGCGGCCGATGTACAGCGGGATTTTGAACCTTGTCGCCACCTGCATAAGGAGCGCGTGATTTCGATAAAATTTTAGCCGATGGATGGCCTTAAGTGTAAACAAACAAAACCGCCATATTGTTTGTTGAATATGCTTTAATTTTCGACTCGTTTTTGAGTTCGATAGCTCGGCTGTGGAATGATTTACCCGTTTTTATGTGTCCTGCTTCCCATAACATGAGTATATTCAAGACCTATCATTTCAATCCTTTAAAAGAACTACATACAACATCCCCAGAGATTCAATTCTACACAGGAGTTGAATAATTTCCTTTTTTTGTTAAACAAAGAATAGACTGTTGATACTTGTGCAAAGCTGGACGACTTGTTTATCTTTAGGCGTCCAGTTTTGGACTCTTTTATTTTAGCCATAACCTCAAATGAGCTAAATTAGAAAATACCATGCACAAGGTGAAGTAGGCTAGAAGCATGACCCATATGGAACTTAATCTCCAGGTCTCAATTATGAATGAAATTAAAGAATAGGATATGACTGCTGCGCCGGAAATAGCTGTAAACAAACATCTTGGGAAGATGCAAGATGGATCACGTTTGATTTGATTAAATGTTTTGGCATGCATCAAGTTCTGCTTTTTCATAGATTGGGCTCAAATAAAAATAGGCCAATTTGACTAATTTAAACAGCTGAAAGAACAAATTCATAAATTTTATTTTTTTTAAACTTTTTTTTATTTCTTATAAGTTACATTAAGTGTATTCTTGTTCATGTATGCCTTACGAGAAAAGAGGAGTTCTTGTGTCTGATAAGGGAGACACGATTCTTACTTTGTTATGTACATAATATTTCAATTGCTTCTATTTATAAAATGTTTCGTGTAAAATATTTACGTATGTTAAAGTTTAATTTTATTTTTTTGTTCTGATTGGTAATTAATACAGCGCATTTCAATAGGGATGTTATTGTCATTTTGTATGGCTTGATAAATATAACGGTTTTTGCATTTGAGTTGTTTTAAAATTAGTTTGTAATATTTTTTATTTGCTTTTAGATTTTTCTCTTTACACATTTTTATTATAGAAACTTTCTTAAATATTTCTTCAACGTTTGGTACTGGAAATAGTATGAAAAGTGATTTCGTTGAGAAGGTGTTTTTTTAAAGTGTTACTTTTATGATGGTTTTTTGATGAAACTTTTACTGAATTTTGATTATTTTTATAAGATCCTCCCCAACCAATAATGTCTATATAAGCAAAGAGTAAAAGGGACATGGTACACATTGTTGATTATTTTCACATTTAAAATATTTATTAGCCTAACGACTGCATATACAAATACATTCCCTTATTTTCTTAATTAATGTAGCTCTTTATTTCAGTTTGCATGTTTTTTTATTATTTAAAAAATGAGCAATAAATGTCCTTTTTGAAGCTACCCTAATAAGTCTAATGACACTTTATTTATGTTCGTATCTTGAACTCATGATATGCTTTTTCATTGCATTAATTTCTGTCGTGATTACCAAATTTATTTTTACAGTTGGCGCATAATTAGAAGTACCACAAGTAAAATATATATTTACTGGTACATTATTTTATTTACATTCCTGTTTATTTAATGTACCTAACTTTAAGCGTTCGTCTATGTACATTTTAGGCCTCTTGAAAGGTGAAAGAAGCCTAGGGATATATTGTTTGGTATACTTCACATAGGAGGCCTTGAGGGTGGTGTTATGTGCAGAGTATTTTTTAGGGAAGGAAAGGTGTGACATCATTACACAGCCAAGTTGTTGATCACAAGAGCGAGTCATGAAGATGTCCCGTTCGATCCGCAGATAATATATGATTGATATAAATACTGATGCATTGTTTGACAAATAGTTTCACGGATATAGGGGACCGTTTGATCTCAAACAGTTTAGGATCTAGTACTAGATTTAAAGTCTAAAACGGCTGCTAGTATAGTAGATACCTTTTTAAAATTTTACTATTTTATATACTATGTATACTTAATCTTAGCTTTATAATAATTATAAAATTTATGCAAATTAAAAACGCTTTAAAGGTGACAGTTTTGTAATGAATTGAATAAATATGACTTCCATACAAAAATATCAAATTTTACATTAATTAACACGACATAAAAAAACAAGCACGCCATTAACACTGAAAAATATGCTACGTAAAATTGCCATAAAAGATAATAGTATAGTCAAAATGTAAAACAACAAACCAAAATCCTTAGATTGCCTGGCCGGCTTGTTTTCCAAGCGGGAGAAGCGCGTAGAGAGCGGGAACGGGAACGGGAGGGGGGGGGGGAGAAGGGAGAGGAGAAAGAAGCAGAAGCGGGCGGGCGCGACGGTCCACGCGCCGGGCCGCGCCGGGACGCCGAAAGCCGGGAAGCTGGCGGCGCGCGGAGGGAGGAGCGTCGGGAGGGGAAGGGGAATGGACGGGAAAAGAGAAGGGGAAAACAGATCGCTCCATAAATGGACTGCGCGCGAGAGTCGGCCAACTGCGCGACAGTGCTGCCAGGAAGCAAAGGAAAAATAATATAAAACCATTTTTTTTTTATTGATAAAAAATATCAATTTCAGCTGTAATTTTGAACCAATAGCCGTTTAACTCCGAATATATAACTATATAATATGGTATATTTATTTATATTAATATTAATTATTTGATATAAAAAATGGACAATGGACGGAGGCCGCTGAAATGGCACAGAACGGGAATAGCCCAGTCGAAGCGATATGTCCCCGACCAAAGCAAGACAAGGAGAACAAAAGGATGAGATGACGAGAAAAAACATAAAATACTACTCGTATACAAGTTATCATAACTCAATAAAATTGGTATTTGAAAAATCATATGAAAGCTTTTCAATTCAACATATGAAAAACGAAATTATTTTTTCTTTACCACTTTATTAATATACATGTTTCGAAAGCGATGCTTTCTTCATCAGGAATATATAGAATACTAAAAAATAATAATGTCAAGTATAGACAAATGATAAATATAGAAACAGTAATATAAGAATAGACAAATTATAAACATAAACAAAAAATGATTAAAGTAGGTAAGTAATTAATCAAAAATGTTAATAGAAAATTATTATAAAACATTGAATAACAAAATTTATATTAGAAATTAAAAAATAAATTATATTAATTATTAATATATTTTTAATTATTAAGGTGGATTCATTTTTTAATATGAAGTTGTTTTTTTTGTATTTCTTGGGCATTAACTATGTAACAATTTCTAGACATTTTGTTTAAAGAGTTTTATCCACTTGTATTTATGTTACTTAAGAAAAGTGCATAGCAAATAAATTTCTTCAAACAAAATGAAGTTGTGTACCTAGCAAAAATTATTTGCTTTTAAAATTTTGAGCAAATCGTTTTGCATATTCAATAATGGGATGTTGGTGTTCCCTCCATCGTCCTTATGATCATGAGTAGTGCAGGTTTCTGTAAGAGTATCCAAATCCTTATCTTCATTCTCATCACTGCTCTGTATCGCAGTAAATATATTTTTCTTGGTTAATTCGTTTTTTTTAGTCCATGTTATAGCTCTTTGTTTGGTTATTCAATCTGTACATGGATAATTCAAGATTAGGATATGTAAGAATAGGAAAGTGTGAAAATTAACAATCCAAAAGTGCGTTACCTGTTGTACTATTCTGATGATTCAGTGTGCTCAAATGATTTCTAAAAGTATGGAAGATCTAAAATGTTTCGTATCAAGGGTGAACATGCTTCAAGTATTTTAGTTTTTTTTATTATTGCGAGAGCTATTTCGGCGTTCAAAGCCACGTTCACGCGTGGTGAGGCCACATTACGATGACTTTATATGATTTTATTTGCCCCCAAACAATTAAAAAAATTATGGTGTTTGAAATACCACATATATAAATTCATTGCATTAATAGCATTCACGTCATTATAAAACAATTACGAAATACGTGCCATCATTAAGAGCGGGGAAAGGGGATTTCAAGCAATAATTAATATCGATTAATATAGTTGAAAACGATGAATTCTAGGAGCAATAATTAATATCAATTAATACAGTTGAGAACGATGAATTCTTGGAGCAATTATTAATATCAATTAATATAGTTGGGAACGATGAATTCTTGGAGGAATAATTAATAAAGGATTTCAACCAATAATTAATATCAATTAATATAGTTGACAACGATAAATTCTTGGAGCAATAATTAATATCAATTAATGTAGTTGAGAACGATGAATTCTAGGAGCAATAATTAATATCAATTAATATAGTTGGGAACGATGAATTCTTGGAGGAATAATTAATAAAGGATTTCAAGCAATAATTAATATCAATTAATATAGTTGACAACGATAAATTCTTGGAGCAAAAATTAATATTTATTTTTTATTAATTAAACTTTTTGTTACATGATATAATACATATTTTATTTATACATTTTATACTATTCTTCCGTTAGATTAATGTAGTTGAGAACGATGAATTCTTGGAGCAATAATTAATATCAATTAATACAGTTGAGAACGATGAATTCTTGGAGCAATAATTAATGTCGCTAAATATTAATAATTTTTCATTTTTAATGAAATTATTAATCTTCCTATAAATGAGTAAAAAATTTGATGACATACTAAATGAATATTAGAATCTTATAAAACGAAATTGAAAAGATTTCCTATCGATCAATAATACAGCGGCCTGGCAGCACTGCGGCAGTATCGCATGGCTCCGTGTAACCCAACCTTTAGCTCGCGGTGCGCCCACATCTTTATATGGGGGAAATACGACACTACCCCTCTTCTACAACACTCATCACCCTTTCCGGGCGGCCTCGGTGGCACAGTGGTAAGCACCACCTGGAGGCTGTGGGTTTGATATCCGGCGAGAGCGAAGAAGTCGTTTTTACAGGGGTAGTATGCTTACACCGCGCTCCAAAGTGGAAAGTACTCGTCAATATCGTCCTGGTGAGATACCAGTATTCATCAGCATTAAATGACTTCATATGTTAAGTAACTTTCTATGCTCGGTGACTATGTATGTTTAGTGACTTTTCATGGATAGTGACTAGATCTGAATAGCCAGGTACCAGTGGCGTGCATTGCTTTATGACCGCTTTATGAAGTAAACTGTGTGTAGTTTATCAAGTTCAGTTAAGAATAAGGAACTCCAGTGAAAAATACAATGACTTTTAAAACATATATTCATAAAACGGTTCAGATGTACCTGGCAGTGGCGTGCAGTCCATACAGGATACAGGAAAAAATCTATATAATAGGATGCCGGAAAATTCTTTTGTGACAGTTAATTTTTTTAAATTTTATTTTGTTATAATTTTTGTGGCGACCTTTTTAATAAATGAATTAAATAATATACTCTGTTTTCACCACTTTATTAATATAAAGATATCTTCATGTTTCGAAAGCGATGCTTTCTTCATCGGGAGTAATACTAAAAATAATAATGTCAAGTATAGACTAATGATAAAAATTAGAAGAAAAAATTATGTAAAAATAGACAAATTATAAACATAAACAATAATACTTGAAATTATTTTTTAGTACTCATATTCCTGACGATGAAAGCATCGCTTTCGAAACATGTAGATATCAATGTATATTTATAAAGTGGTGAATACTAAGTATATTTATAAATTCATTTATTGTAAATATTTATTTACAATCGTTCTAAGTCAATGTTTTTCTCATCTTCTCTTCTCCCTTACTTCGTTCAGCTTCACAACATCCCCTAAATGGGATGCCATAGTTCCACTGGCTTCGGGCAGTTGAAGCTCTGGCACGGTAACAATTTAATTATCGAGAAACCTCCTCAACCCTTAATCGAGATTATAATAATAAATGCATAATTCACTTCTTTTTTTTTTATTTCACCAAATTTCCAAACAAAGAATTAGATTAATTTTAAAATACTATCAGGAACTCCAATCAAGAGAACGTTGCCAAAATCAACAGCATGGTAAACCTGCCATTTGAACGGAGTCAACAGCGATGCCCTTGGATTTCTACGATTTGGAAACTTCACTATTAATAAAGTACATCCATAAAAAAAGATTTTTTCGAGCTCTGTCTCTTCTAACCAAATCTCCTAGCCCGCATTCGTCATGTCATTAATTAGTGTGATGATTGGCTGCGTCAGCTGCGATAACTGGCTGCGCCAACTGTGATGACCACGCCAAGGCGTTGCGTATCGTCTCCAATAATATCGGGGTTTGTGTGGTGCTGAATTAAACTCTTATATTGATTGGTTGGTATAATTATCACTGTCGCAATGTCACAATGTGAGGTATGAAGAAGAACGAGACAACCTATCAAATGCTTATATACTTCCATAAGTCATGCTGTCTCCTTAATTATCTTGGACATACGTTCACCACAATTAGTCATTAGTGTCATTACTTTTACTGTGGTTATACCGACATGTAAAATCTATGGTATTTAGCAAACACCGTAGCGTTGCAGTCCAGTTATTGGAATATGACTTCTTCAGGGAGATCGGACGTGAAATACATTTCGTGAATTTAAACTCACAATTCGTTCTGCACTCGATGATGGATTCATTCAGCAAACTGTGTCAAGGTTTTCCAAAGAAAGGTTCTGGGAAATCGATAATAAACTCTCAGTATCGACATGGTGAAAGATCACCTTTCGAAAACGGAAAAAAAATGCGACCAATAACATATATGTTAATGTTATGATGGTTTCTCAGGAGACAGAAAAGAGATCCCCAAATCATAAACCTAGAATGACGTAATGACTCATTGGGCAGAGAATGTTTTAATTGGTGAAATTGTGAGATAACCCGACTGTCGTCCCCCAAAATTGCAGCCTCCCGGAAAGGGGGAGGGTTGCGAAACCGGAAGCGGATGTGGAATGTGTCGCGGGATTCATCTCCAGCAGGGGGCAGGGTGATACCGGCAGCATCACGGCATCTGCCGCGGAGAAACCACGTGTAATGCACGTACAAATTCATTACTCCTCCAAATGACACCGCGAACTAAAGGGTGAGTTTTGGTTTAGGCTAAATAGATTTTGTGTTTTTTTTAATTTTATTATAAAAATTAGGAATAAATTTTCAATTTGTACTGGCTCCGTTGATCAGACAACGACTAGTGGCATTATAATAAACTTGATTAGAGAGTATGTGTTAGTTTAAAAAGACATCATTGTGTACATAATTGTTCACTATTATTAACTGTCATTATAATTATAATAAACCAGGTTATGCTAGGTTAACTCGTTTATCAAAATATAGTTCCAAAAGGTATCGGTGTACTCGTTGCCCGTTTATTACAATATAGCATGTAAACACCTGGTCTAGGCTTGTAAGGCATGTAATTTAAAAGTTTAATTTTTTTTTTATTAATTGATAAACTAAAGTTTTTAAGACAAGATTTTTTGTGCATAGCGCAAAGGCTAACAATTATTTTTATAAACAATAATTATTAGCCTGAAACACTCATCCAAATTGAAAAAACCTTCCGAGAAAAGATAAATGTCGCCGACAGGACTCGAACCTGCACCCTTCTGATTGCCGGTCAGATGCTCTACCGTTGAGCTACGTCGGCTTATCGCAAACCCGCCAAGTTAATCAATATATACTAGTGTTTCATTCAATAATTACTGTTTTTATTATATTTCACCTGAAAACAACCAATGATGCATAATAATTTTTTCAATAATTACTTACCAACTTCAATCAATTTTTGTTTATGCTTATAAATTGTCTATTCTTACACTATTGTGGTCTATGTTTATCTGTCTATACTTGACATTATTATTTTTTAGTATTCTGTATATTCTTTATGAGGAAAGCATCGCTTTCGAAACATGTCGATATGTATATATTAATAAAGTGGTGATTAAAAAATAAATTTATAATTATATTTTCAAAGATACAATGTTTCATTCAATAACATTATATTACAAAGTTACTTATTTCCAAAAATTACTGTAATTATATAATATGTTGATATACATAAAAGGAGAAGATGATGAACCCATGAATAAACAATTAAATGAAGACTTTAATAATATATCAATATGGCGAAAGAAAAATAAACTAAAATTGAATTTAAATAAAACAAAAAATACGATCATTGGAAAAAGATTAATATCAACAAAAACAGAATTACTGATAGACTGTAAAGCTTTGAAGGAGATGTTTGAAATTAAATATATGGAAGTAATACTGGACTCCAAACTGATTATTTCCCAAAACACAAAGCAACTTATATAAAAAAATGCCATTAAATCTCACTACTGGGAAGATTCCTAAACACAATATCCAGCAAAAATGTACACAGCGCAATCATTGTACCGCACATCAATTACTGTAGCAGCATTTTATTCCTAACTAACGATGGATATATGAAATAAAAGACAATACTACAAAACAGAGCAGAGAATTATACTGAAGAGAAATAAACACACGAAAGTCAAGAAAACGTTAAGAGTAATTATCATTTAAACAAATTATTTTTAATGTATAACACATAATATTAATGGTACATCGCCAGAATTTCTGAGAAAAATTGAAAACCTGCAGCACAAGCGCACACATGATACGAAGAAAAGAAATCAAATTAAACTTCCCTTTGGAAAAAATTGCTAGAGGAAGAAAACATAAAAAAATGTATGATTAATGAAAAAAATATATTTAAGGATTGTATTGGGATATAGGTATGTTTATTTGTACAATTTTTGAAAAAAATTGAGAAGCTTGCAAAAATAAGAAGAACACAAAAATGGATGTAGAGCACTCCGATTGTCGCTCGAAAGTAAGCGCTTTGAAGGAGATCGGCAGATAAATGGGAGACAGTTGGTTCTAATGGTGCGAGGGTTCTACAGTCCTTCAAGAAAGTGTAGAAAATAATGGAGGTAAAGAAAAAAAGACACAAACTCTCGTCCACCTGCTCCAAGTATTCATCGTTCACAACTGTAATATTGCGCAGTGTGTTCGTAGCCGCCTCCCGTCCAAGAAACCGCTTTGAATTGAAGGCGAAAGCCTGCTTCTATCACGACTCTCCCCTGAAGAGTCGTCGTGAACTCAGTGGCAGATTTCGGAAATAAAAAAACAAGCAACTTGTTGTGGACCCAAATATTACTGCCAGGGTTTTCCCTCCCTCTGACGATGTGGAATTCACTAAACAGCATCCGGTGCAGTCACAGACATTGTACGAATATGATGCATAAATGTAACCTAAATTATCATAAAATGCATGAATGTGAACTTATTCAAACAGCAGAAAACATCGTAGAAAAATGTCCCCATCATCAGGAACATCTGTGCTGAACCAAGATACTCCCGATGCCGTTGACTGGCTGGTTAACCTCGGCATCCAACTTAGACCTCAACCAACTCTTCTCTACCATTCGAAAAATAAGTGTTTTCGAACTCTCTCTTAAAAACCATAAAATTTAACTTACTTAAATTCATCATAAACTCATCCTGCATACATACTGTGTTTATCCTAGAAACGAGAGACTGAAGATCGTCCATACTGTAAGAAATAAGCATTAAAAAAATTAACCATTATGCCACAGACCATAATGCTGCGCCGGAAATGGAATCCGCGACCTCCCAACACAGTCAAGTGCGTAGATCACCACCCAACGGCGACCATTTGAAGCCACAACTTCAAAAGTCCCGTGCTTCGTGGAGAAATAATTCTGTTAATTAAATTGTAGTGCCTGCCTTAATTTAATAAGCACAAGACGTTTCAAGTACAAGACCACTTGAGTGAGCAAGTATTCCGCTTGAGCGTTTCCTTTACTTGTTATTTTTGAAGATCTTCTAAAAGGCAATCGAGAGGTACACCCATTACCTCTGTAGTTGAAATGGAGTATATTATTTAAAAATAAAAATAAAACATTATTAAATTGAATTTAAAACCTCGCACAATATTAATGTTTATCAATTTGGGAGGCGGGTTACCGCCACTCCGAGAACTACTCATTGGATAATCAACACCTCTACCACAGGTCACCACAAGCGGTTCGCTACGGTAGGTGAATTAGCAGGTGTGTCCAGATTCATGGGGTGAGGTTTTTCCAGGTCTTGGCGGCGGATGCGTCTACCCACCAGTTGCGTAGTGGATCAAATCAAGAGAGGCCGGTTGAGGGAGACCCCATGACCTCTCCAGCTGGACTCCCGATGAATTGCCTTCCACCAAAGTGGGAGGGATGGATTCATACGTTAGTCAATCCTGAACGCACTAACCCCTATATTCCTACGCACCTCTCATACATTTTAACTTACCAGAACTTTCTCTCGTATCCTTCCTACCATCCACACAGTATCCCTATAGATGACACAGGTCCTGGGGGAAATTGCTTTCTTCAGGGCCTCCTGTGTGGAATTAATGTTTTAAAAAAACAAGACAAAAGGGCGTATCTCCGTGATACTTTTCAAGGATATCATTGTCGGAAGTGAATACACATGCAACAATACACACAATCCTAAGTATGCCTTGTTCGCATCAATTATAATTGCGCGACCAATAACAGAGGAATATTCTAGTTTAGCTACGAATTATAATTCACGGATAACCTGACAATATTCAAATACCCCATCTGCATCATAAAAGGCTGAATCTGTTACTTGTGCAATGATAAAGGACTTAGTTTACGAAGGATTAAACCCGCGACGCCCGGGTGCGAACCTGGCGCATTGGACAACTGGGCTACTAACTTGTCAAAATATCGATCGATATTAAAATAGAAAACGTTCTTTTATAAAATTTAATTAACAAGAAACTTTTTTATTTAAGAGATCAGGGACCCGATTCCGGTTCTTTTTTAAGCGTAAGACAATGTCCTTATCCTTAGGATTAAAAACGTATTGCTTAACTACGGTTCCGGTTCTCAGCTGTAATTCAGCCAATGACATTATTTAAAAATATCCATATTTGGGTAGTTTTAACAAAATAAAAACTCAATATTATCGTGACTTGTTGTTAGCGAGTTATTTGTCGCATAATAATGCTATTAAATTAATCGAAGTAAAGAAATTGCGATGTTACGAAATAAAAGTAATTTAAATTATTTTTATAAACAATAATTATTAGCCTGAAACACTCATCCAAATTGAAAAAAAAAAAAAACCTTCCGAGAAAAGATAAATGTCTAAAAAAAACTTCAGTTTACCAATTAATAAATATTTTACAAGTCAAAAAACATTTTTCACCAATAAAATGTAGACATAATTTGTCTCGACGCCATCTATTGAGGGATTTAGCCGTTACAAGCCTTCCTCATACTAATAAAGTTGGTTGTTTACAGGTGAAATATAATAAAAAACAGTAATTATTGAATGAAACACTAATATATATTGATTAACTTGGCGCTTAACGTAGCTCAACGGTAGAGCATCTGACCGGATATCAGAAGGGTGCAGGTTCGAGTCCTGTCGGCGACATTTATCTTTTCTCGGAAGGTTTTTTTCAATTTGGATGAGTGTTTCAGGCTAATAATTATTGTTTATAAAAATAATTGTTACTCTTTGCGCTATGCACAAAAATCTTGTCTTAAAAAACTTTAGTTTATTAATTAATAAGTAATTTAAATTGTAAAAATTATAATAAACTACACGTGTTATTACAAAGTATATGTGGTGCACATATACGTTGTAATAATACTGTGATAATTAAACCAGAAACTCCTTTAAAAATGTATTGTCATTGACATGCAATCGCAACAGCAGTTAAGCGAAAAGTTTTTAAACTTAAGGATAAGGACAATGCCATGTCCTTAAAAGGACCGAAATCGGGTCCCTGGGAGAGAACCCGGCGCTTTAGACCGCTCGGCCACAATCGATCAATATTGATTACATATATTAAATGAAACAATTAAAAAAAATAACATGTTCCATTCTTTTCAATTGTTCAATAAGAAGAATAGAAGCTGGGTAGGAAAAGTAGTCATTTCATAATAGCTAAGGTAAGACTTGAAGAATAGAACAAAACCGCCTCGACATTTCACATACCGAGCCATGCGTCATTGGTTAGTGTGGGTTAGTGTGTTGAAGTGGCATGCGCAGAGTTTGTAATCAGGGTAGGCAGTAGGAAAAACAACGAATTAATTAATATTTAAAAAAAAATAAGATACCCAAGACGACACCCTGTATGCAAGATTTCGCTAAGAATTGCTAAGCTCTGCCTGATGGTTTAATTATTAATGATATTGCCTAAGTCACATCAAATATCGAAATAACCACTTTATTTAAGCATATTATTACAAGCTAAATTACTGGACATATAAAATTTCCTTAATTTTTCGGCTAAATAAACACAGACAATATTTTGAAAGAGAGCCAACGTGATATTTTGATTATTTTGTTAATAAATTTGTTCTAATTAATAGATGTACCAATAGATGGCACTGATTGCAACATTTTCTGGCATTGCCAAAAAGCACTGCTTTTAGACACTAAAACAAGTAGTCTCTTGACGCGAGTTGCGCAAGATGTGCGTTTGAATGTATAGAATAGATTCAACATTTGATGATAAATGGTTAATTTTCTATAGCGCCGTTTAGTGATTAAATTTATCTAAAGGGCGCTTTCCATTTTGTTCAAAGGGGTTTCGAAATTGAAATGGGTATTTTAAAATATCCAATGCACAATTCATAATCAAATTTGAAAAACCACACACAGCCTAGCTGTGTTCACAGAGCATTTACATTGCCACCTACTAGATGTTGGAAAAATAATTTTAAAAAAAAAACACACACAATCAAATTATCAATGAAAAAAAACGTTAAAAATTAATTATGATGTTTTACTTTGTTTCTTTAAAACGAACTGTCAAACGCAATATGTATATACAAATGAAAGTGAAGAATACATTTCAAAGACAGTAGCTTGTTGTTGCCATAGTAATGACATGTTGCAGTTTCAAAATAATAAGTATCTACAATTAAATGCCAAGCTATAGTTTCTGCTTTTGACACGTTCTAGTGGTGAGGTCGGTATGGCGCGCGCGACGCTGCGTTTCGCGGTTGGTGGTTCGCGCGTATTTTTGAAAGTGAAGATTGATTTCTTCTAATAATTTTATACATTTTAATATTGTTCATATTTGAATGCGAGCAAGGCAGTGCTTATGTGCCTATATGGACGGCACGCCTGTGGTGTTGACTATTGTTATTAGTGTTGGTTTTAGTTGTTGGTTTTAGTTGTTGGTGTTAGTGCGTTTCTCTAACAACAAGAAGAAGCAGTGTTGACATTTAACAACCTCTGACCATGACACTGGCTCAACTGAGAGATCCTCGGAAGCTGTTGGCATATGCAATAACTCGTTCCCAGCACTTGAAGGCAGACTATTGGAACTGGCTTTGCGAGCGTTTTTGTAATGTTTTTTTTTGTATAATATATTATGATGTTATCCCACAAACATAATGCATATATGCAGTAATAAAAAAGTACCGTTTTTTGGTTGTTGCAGTGTGCATGTCACTGAACAGAAAATTCCTAGAAGTGTGGTCTATACCGATTTAAAAGCAAACTGATGTCGCCAATTTACATTAAACTATTTCGACTAGCAAATTTAGACATTTAAAAAAGCTCGAACAAATTCAACCGGTGTAAGGAAAAATTTCATCTTACTTCGGGCACACCAGACACGCTGATAATACAATTCTACAGGTTTATCCGTTTAGTGATGTATGGCGTACATAATACTAAAAACGTTGTTGTTGTTGACATTTAAAAGTAGACAAAAATTGAGGGCGCTGCGATCGTTAAAAAAAGTTTTAAATGTCAACACAAAGATGGCTCATAGGAAAATCAAAGAAAAAAGTACAATGGTTCAAGTGCATTTTTTTATTTATTACGCAGGGGTAGGCGGAAAAGACGGACCGCCAAACTACTCGATCTTGGCATACACCTCTTGCTTCATTCACATTCATACATCGTCTCATACATTATCTTGTATTATTCCGACTTCTGACCTGGCCCGAATCAAGTATTTGATTCACTTAATATTAGCAAGTAATAAAAAAAAAACTACATCAACACACATCAAAATCATAAATAAAATAAAAATGTTAAAAAAATTATCAAACGATGTTTTTCCGTTGGGTGTTATTCTTTGTTTACAGATAAATGTCAAGGACAACCTCAAATCAGAATGTACATGGTTATAATGGTTTCAAATACATCTTAAATCTGCAAGAATGTTGTTTAAATAGATATGAAATTAACAATATTTATACTAAAGCGCACTTGAAGTGAAATAACACAAACCTGCGCTATATAAATTCTTTATTATTATTATTTATTAAAAGACCATACTACGTACCACTCATTCAACAGTTCGCTAGTAAATATCTTTCAAGTTGGACACGAGCGTCCTTGCTCGAAATTCTGGTAACAGAGCAAAAATACATTTCCCTCGTTCCACTGGTTTATTCGTTTCAAATAAATTAAAAAGTAATAAATAATAAACTAAAAATAGTGATCGGCGATATTATCGTTGAATGTGAATTTTTGCAACCAACAGCAAAATTTACCTATTGAAACTATGAATTACAATTACTTAATGAAAGAACTAAAATTATTAAAACTATCAGATAGAAGACTGTCTCTAACTTAACTTTTATTTTCAAAATTGTTAATGGTTTTATAGACCGCCCTGATATTGTCAGCTTAATTACTAGAACTACTCGGTCTAAAATTTTGTTCAACTGTAATAATAATTTTAAGACTGAGTCATTCAAACATTCATTGGTACCTAGACTCCACACAGTAGGTAATACATATTCAGATATAGTAGACATTTTCAACTGCTCGGAATACAAATACAAACAAACGAGTATTGCATACATCCTCAATAATTATTAATATATGTGTCTGTATGTCTGTATGTAATATATGTGAATGTAAGGTATGTTTTGATCTAGAACTTATTATTTAGGTACTTAGACTATGTTATTCCTGTATTTGTTTGATATATTATCTATGAACCTACTGTGATGTGTTTTGCACCTGTTTACTATAACTAACTTTATATGTAAAAGCCCATATAGGGCGTATTTTATGCAATAAATAAATAAATAAAATATCAAAGATCTTGATTTTGCCATAGTAATGATATTTTGTGGTTACAAAATAATACAAAAAAATGCAATTAAATGCCAGTGATTATTGATTTAAAAAAATGTATCGCGTACCAGCGCCCTTGAGGTGACTTTTCACAAAACGGCGCTATACAAATCATCCAATTATTATTATTATACCACTGCCCGGAGCACTGACTAGATAATACACACTAGAAATGCATTCCATGGTACTTAGATTTTAATGGAAACCTATGTCACCACTGAATTTGTACGGTATCTTTTAATCTAGCCCATTTAGCACGCGCTCTGTCTCTCTTACACTGCCTGACATCGTATATCGCCATTAAATTTTGATCGAAATGAAAATTTCATAATTTATTTTTTTATATATGATTATAAGCTCATCTGTTTGATTTTGTGTAATTGAACATGGTCCGTAAATAAAAAAATTAAAATAAAAAATCCCTGATTTTGAGGAGAAAGGAGAAGGTTGAGAACCTCCTAAGTAATTTCAAACAACGTTGAGATTCCAAATGTTTGAAGTTAATGAAGGTAACGATCTCTCCGGAGCGAGGTGAAAATATCGACATTTTTATTTATTCTAATTCAATGCGTGAAAAAAAAAACATAAAAATTGCATATTTTTTTAATCGCCGTATTTGAACCCGCGACCTCCTCTTCCAGAACCAAGGATCGACCGCTCTGCCGCGGAGGTCGTCAGGTTAATTCGTGAAATGCAGTATATTTTTTACAAAAGGTGTTATGTAATGCATATGTACATTTGACAATAGCGCCGAGACGCTCAAGGAAAAGAAGTAGAAGACCTTGAGAAAAGAAGACGATTACAACCAGTGAACTTTAATTATTTGATTGAAATGGACCGTGACTTATGTATGACACGAATAATGCATTTTATTATGTGAACACCGCACAAAAATCACAACTGCCTTCAGCAAATGGGACTAAGTAATTCCCAATGGGGGTAAAACTAACTAATTAACTAACTAACTAACTAACTAACTAACTAACTAACTAACTAACTAACCATCATGCCGTTCCTCCGCAGGGGTGTGAAGAAAGGACGGACCGCCAAACAACTCGATCTTGGCATACACTTCTTGCTTCTCATTCACATTCATACATTCTCTTCTATTATTCCGACTTCTGGCATGGCCCGACTCGAGTATTTGATTCACTTGATCGTGCCATGTCTTCCTCGGGCGTCCCCGGCTTCTTCTTCCATTCAGATTCGCGTCATATATTCTTCTTACACTCCTTTCTTCATTCATTCGCTCTAGATGCCCGAACCATCTAAGCGTCCCTTTCTTAATCGTACTCATTACTCTTACATCAGCCTTGCATTCTTCGATCATACATGGTTTTACCACACATTAGCCTCAGAGATCTCATTTCTACGGCATTCAGTTTACTTTCATCCTTCCTCTACCAATTCCATGCCTCACTGCCATACATCGGGGTTGGTATAAGCACTCCATTGTGGAATGCTAGCTTCGCTTCTTTGGACAACTTTTTTGTTAGCGCCAACCCTGTTCAGTCCTCCGTTAATGGAGTTTCCTGTATTCACCCTTCTTTCAATATCCCTATCAGTCATTCTATCTCTCGTAAACATGCTTCCAATACACACACTCAATCAGTACAGTATGACAGTTAAAAGTAGACAAAAATTCATGGCGCTGCGACTGTTTAAAAGGCTTTAATTGGCAATACAAAGATAGCTCATAGGAAAGTCAAAGTAGGTAAGTTTAAAAAAACACAAACGGTGTTCAGAAATCAGTGGTACTTTCCGAAAGGAGATGATTCTACATCACATATTAAGAAAATTATTTAATTAATTTTTTTTTTTCAACGCTTCGCAAAAAAAAGAAAATTACAAAGAATTAGGTTTTTTTTGTATTTCTGAAATTTTATGTATCAAAAAAACGTTGTATTATATTGTTATCATTACCTATTATTCATAACACACTTAGTAGATAGATTGAGGAAAAACATACATTACAAAATATTATACCACGCATAACTGAAACGTTTGGTTCCTTGGAACAAGGAATCTGCCTAGCTGGGAACTAACATCGACTTGACAAGACATAATAAAACTTGCATACATTTTAATTATTTTCAGTTGTTTAAATATTCACAATTAATATACAATATTATGTTGAATGCTATATAAATGTATCTACGTAATGTATTATTATTTACTTATTATTATTTACTTATTATTATTTAGCTATTATTATTTACTCACTACTTTTTTTTTTTTACATGAATACCGCACAAGAGTCCCAACTGCTCCCAACCGTCTGGAGCGAATGAGACTATGGCATCCCCAATTGGGGAATGTTGTGAGGCTGAAGGTATTGGGGAGGGGAAGGAGAAGAGGAAGAGGAAGGTAGAGAAATACCTGGCTATTCATATCTGGTCACCAAACACGGCTGAAAGTCATTTCAAGCAACGTTTCACTTCTGAATGGTGGTCTTTCACCAGGGCGATACTGAGAGTATCTTCCACTCTGGAACGTGCGCAAATATACTATATATTATTTTTAATTAATTAATTGTGAAACAACACAAAATAATTAAATAAAATTTACTTGCGCACGCCGGGATTTGAACCCGCGACCTCCGGACTCGTAGTCGAGAGCCTTACCCCTCGACCATGGAGGCCGTCAACTTCTTGTTAGCAAAAATATGGTCACCCTATGATTGTGGCTAATTGGAGTACAGAAACTTTATGATAATTATTTGGGTTACAATTAAATTATTATTGTTGTAATCTATAAATAACTTTGGCATTCTTTAAATATATATATATATATATATATATATATATTTATATATATATATTATAACGAATCGTTTCACTAAAAATTATAAAGCCCCTCATCTCAACACAGGACTGTCCTAATGAAATAAGTGGGCAATGTTTTTTTTTTTTTTAACTAAGAATAAATAAATAAATGTAATGAATAAATAATAATAAATGAATTAGATGTTAGATAAACAAAAAATAAAAAAGGCAAATTGACAGATGAAAATTATAAATAAAACGTAAAAACATGAATTGTGACGGTGTGAAAACATTTGAATTTGAAGAACACATTTCAAAGACAAAGACAGTAGCTTGGTGTTGCCGTAGTAAAAGACATTTTGTAATTACAAAACAATAAATATCTACAATTAAATGCCAAGGTATATGTTGGGAGGCTGCGGAGAGTGAGAGGAAGGAGATGTGGAAGAGGAAGATTGTGAAGTACCTAGCTAGTAAGATCTGATCGCTAAACATGGCTGAAGCACCTTAGAGATGCAGCCAAATGACCCTAACTCATGTAGACAATCAACCGGTCATTTCCCATCAATTTAATCCCATTTCGCACGTTCTCCTTTGATACACGTGGTCGGTCCGGGATTTTTCCTTAAAAGAGACATCCAGTTTGCTCAAATTGATGATACTAACGACAAATGTACTTTCAATTTGGAGGTTCAATAATAAAATGTAGACTAAAGGTACGCTGCACTACAGTTGCCGACTCAGTTTTAGAGAACTCACGAACACAGAAAACTCTGTGCTGCATAGGAGCCATTTTACTCACAACTGACGTGAAATGGACGCTTGGCGGCGCAAGCACTCTAGCGATCGTTTGCGCAACTATAAGGGATCTAGCAGTGGAATTCGAAACTCTTTTAATTGCTACGTAGATCATTCACATATAACGTACAATTCGGGAAATATTAATATAAATTATTATAATTGAGGCCATCATTATGAATAACCCCATATTTCAGAATTTAGATTGGTGCTTCGAAGGGTTTCAACTTATTATATATTAATATGTACGATTTTCACAGGGAATGTACTGTACATTGTACAATATAATGAAATACATTCTGTTTGTGTACATTATTGCGAATAGCTCATATTTAGTAACCCTGTGGAATATCAAGAAACGAGAGATGGGACCACTATTCAAATAATCTGGTATTACAACTATATTGTTTCCAGAGGAAAGCCATTATGCTCCCGCTTTTGTATTTACATGAAACTGCCTCTGGGAATAATATGTCTGGATTCGAGATTCTGAACGTAATTCCACGGAATTTTCATATTACACCATTCAGCGACGCGTGTCTGGCACCTGATTTTAAAAACAAAACAATGGATGCCTTTTTATTTTATTCTGCACAAATTCAGTGCTCATGTGCACTAATAGCATATTATTATGGGATGCGTTGTCCCTAAAATAAGAACCACATTCGCACAGCGACAATTCTGGTTCACCGGTCCTAACATATACAGCAATTGGTTGCGCCGGTAACGGTTCAACTTGTATAGCCTTATAGTTTGATTCGCACAATAATATGCATCCTTATAAACCTACCCAATTGTAATCCATACCTAGTCCATTGAATTTATCCGCTGCGATTTCGTTCACCACGCATTAATTCGCACTCGCAACCCATCCCAATATTTGTATTGTGTTTGTAACCGCCGCGAATATCGATTGTGACCCCGCCGCAGATGAATATCGTCTGTGTTTTTTTATGTTGAGCTTTTATTATTTATTTATGTGCTCGGTGCATCGACAGCCAAATAAGAGGCTTGTGGAGAAATAAGGATTAGGGGTAAGTCTTTGGATCCCATCTTACCCTTCCTATTTGAGCAGGTCAATTATAATTATTTAAATTGTGAAAACGTTAATTTTATGACCCAGCTCACCCAGATATAAAGTCAAATAATACTATATCCCTTTTTACTATCGGTGTTCAACATTGGATATTCGAAAGGGCGCGAGCTTTTTCTAAAATCTATGTGAGTTCCTTGCACCGTTTAAAAGAATAAAATAAAATTCTCTCTCATTCCTTCTATCCTTTTCCACTTTTTTCTTCATATAAATAAATTAATGCATGACAATGTGACCATAAACATGTATCGAGAGCATCTCCTGTCCCGATCATACCTTCCTCTTCCTCTCCCCCTTCCTTCTTATTTGTTTTTTTTTAATCTTATTAGCTTCATAAATAAAACATCTGTACTTATTTTAATTAAAACAAAATAACTTTGTATACATCACTGTATACATGTACTTAACACTGTTAGCACAAGAAACTTTGTTGGCTCTTGTTAAACTTCCTTTGTATATATATTTGAATAAAAGCAAATAATTCTTACAAATAAATAAATTACTATTTTTTTATTAAATTTTACAAAATACAAAGACACAAAAAGTCCGGATAAACTAATTTTTAGTATAATTTCTTCAAACGATCGGTATCCACTTTGTGGCGTCATTATTAATAAATTAATTAAAACATATACTTTGTTTTCACCACTTTATAAAAATACATAAATATCTTCTTTTACTCTTCAGAAGTTTGACTAAAGGGTGCTTGTCATTCAAAACCTTAATAATAAATTAAATTTAAAGTTAAGGTGTATATAAATTAAAAACCTATGTAACAAACATAAATATTTAACAATAATCGTACTCAAAAATATTTTTTCTTATATCTATTAAAAAAATTCATAAATGACAACAATAAATCGTACATAAAATAATATTATCTACTACAAATAGTTTCTGTCAGGTAGCCAAGTTTTCAATATATTTATTAACTGTTTTATTTGAATACAATTTTTAATTTCAGCAGGTAACAAATTTTAAACAGCTATGAAGTATTATGCCGTTGTTCGTGTAAACTTTTATGAACTAATAATTTAACCAACGACTTTTATATATTTACGATTAATATATGTTTACTTTTGGTTTCCACATACTATATTATATATTTTATTTACCTCCTTGATAAGGGTATGAGCCTAGAATGGATGTTGAGAAAAATAATGAAAAAATTGTATTAATATGTAAAAAGTTTAAAAAAAAAAGTTTAAAAATAGGTTAACAGGAGTTCACTTCGCGCAAAAGTAATATAAAAATAGCTAGTCCCTACGAATGCCCTATGAAGGTTCCGTGATAATTCAACACACGTATGAATTGGTACACTTTTTAAAACTAGCTCGAAAACCTAATCTAACCTAATCTAATAAACATTAAAAATAATTTTAAATTTAAAAAAAAGAAAAAAAAGGTGATTAATTGGGTTAAGTTAGATTAGGTCGCCTTAGGTTAGCGCTAATTGGCCATTTGATGACAATGTTACATTAGAATTTCGGTGAAACAACCCAACCTAAGATTACCCTGATCTATTCAGTACTAGAAGTACACAAAACATCAACGTACAACCAAACACTGATATGCCCGAGGTCAGAGGAACTCTTCCCACTACTCAGTGGCGTGCACTCCATAAAGGGTGGAAAACTGTGCCTATCCCAAGTAAAATAATAAACCATCAAAATAATATAAAAGAATAGATTTTTTTTTAAATGTGACAAATTTGTAAGAATTTTTATTTAGTCGGTCACAACAATCAACGGAAGGCGATAATTATTTCATCCAATGAAAAGCATTCTTTTCGCCCGCCATACCAGAGGGATGTCCCTTATGGCCGACGAAGTTGACAGATTGATTGATACAGGTATTACAAGAGAATTACATAGTTGGTGTGAAAAATAAATAAATAAAGAATGTGAGACATGTGTGCAAGGTGTGCGGTTAATGAGTAATACAGGTATTATGATTTTAGAATGTGCTTTTAGAAGTTTCCAGTGTCGGTTGGTTATAGTTCTGATACTGTATTTGTGTTATGAGACAGTTTTTTTTGTAGAAGAAATGTATCATATTAGCATGAATTTTAGATAGTTGACGTATTTTTAAGACAATTAAATAGCCATTTTCAAATATTCAACGCGTAATTCATACCCGCACATGAAAAACTACACACAGTTTAAATTCAGTAATAGAGCAATGCACGCCACTGACGCCACTACTATAGTGGCTCCCTGTCATATCGAATAACGCATCGCTCACTGTAAACCAGAGACAGCAACAGGGATGATCGGGGGATGCGAAAAATAATAAGGCTGGGAATAATAACATTCCACTTCAAGATGATATTGCTAACCTCTCTGCCAACGTCTTATCCAGAAAACACTTAAAGTCTCATCTTCTACGGGGTTAGCAGAATCTTCAATAGTGACCAGCTTCTAACCCTGTACAAATCTCAAGTACGTCCAACAATTGAAACCTCTGGGATGGAGCACAAAACACTTGACAAAACCTGCGTGATTCTGTGCAAAAGGGGGCGGTCCGTCTGATTGACAACCCGTTGTTAACAGATCGGTTGCCATCTCCAGTGCACAGACGCAATGCAGATATGCCGAGTCTAGTTCTACGGGTGCTTCAATGAAGCCTGCTCAAAGGAAGTAGCAGCATTGATCCCAGTGCACCAGTGCATGTACGCGAAACTCGACGATCACGAGCGAAACACCCGTTGAAAGTTGATGTCGGCTTCATGAGAACGGGTCCGATTCTCCGACCCATTTTTGTGTAAGGCGGCTCGCATGTGTAACAGGCTACCGGCATCCGTTTTTCCGCGTTGTAATTTTTTTAATCGACCACCGGAAGAGATCAGAAGCATCAATAATAAAATCCAAACATTTAACTCTGTCAAGAAATATTTTAACGATGTGGTATTCTTAATGATTTTGCCAAATCAAAATCCAATTTCAAAATTCCATCCTACAACCCCTACCTTGACCAGCCTTACAACGCTGCCCAGCCAAGTGTTGATATAGTTCACCTGCCTTTACACCATACAGGGAGGAACGCACCTGTGAGGTGCAACACTTCAAAAAAAAAAAAAAGAGGGCGCAAGTTTGTTTCGAACACGGCAGACCCTTGAAGAGTCGTGGCGAACTCAGTGGCAGATCTCAGAAAAACAAGGATCTTGTTGTGGACCTAACTACTAGACTGCTAGAATCCTCTGTCACAGTTTATAAAAATTTGAACATATTTTCAATCAAATAAATTTATAGATAAAGCCATCCAGGAATGATTTTTGAATTTTCCGTTGCTAAAACACTCTTATCCACTCCATCCAGTCCATTAAAAATCACGACAGAATCCATTAGAATCTAACGATTAGATTACTGTGATAAAAAAACTCACTTATCCGATATTCTAACGTCCCGTTATAATCGCAGACTCCTCACCTCACGTGGACTGTGGACCATCGACCAACATCAGGAAATCTGCTATCGCTATTCACGTAGGTACTAGGAAACTGGTTATGGGTTATGAACTAGCCACCGAGGGACCACCACTTAGCGTGAATGGGTTTCAGTAAACAACACAAATTTGCATACATGATCGTAACACGCGTTACGACCTTACTCAACTCATTCGGCCAGCTTCCATTTTGGGACGGCTAAAAAAGCGGTCAAATGTTTACAGGTCGAAGGAAATAGAAAATAATTTATAAATACGCCAGCACTGTTATTATGGGCCTTCAATCCACGTGTTTTTTATAGGATTATTATTAGATGTACGAGTATTGTTGTCATTTTGTAATGTTATTTTAGAAGGCGATGAGATGTACTTTACTCATCAAGTACATAATGGAGAGATATTCTAGTTCGAACTATAATTTTGTAATACTAAATTCTTCGAGATATTGAATGATTATTTTTCTGTCTTTTGGCATAATATTCCCAATGTGCTTACTTTTAGAATTTAATCTGATTGTTGAAGATTTCAATCGTTCATTTTTATTTTATTTCTTTCATATAGTTTTATGAAACCTTGTTTTATTTCCCTCAATTTAATTAATTGTTCTCATCATTAAACATTTGTATTATCAATAAAATGAATAGGATAAAATTTTTGCTAACCACAATTTAATATATAAATATTGACATGTTCGGAAACGAAGATTCCCCCATTTATTTTGTATTTCTTTATTTTACTAGTTGAGGTACCCGGCGTTGCCCGGGGTTATTAATAGTTAAGAGTAAAGTTTTATAATCCCTAATCCTACTCCTACTACGATCTATCGGGGCGCCATTCTTGTAAATAATAATAATAATGTGTTTATTTCAACGTGAACAAAGCGGTGAGTGCAATACTCTGTCTGCCATATAAAAGAATGCATGTAAATAAATTAAATAATGTGGTAATAGAACATAAAAAAATAAAATAAAAATAAGCAGGTGATCATATTTAACAGTTGTACTACGGTGACTTGATCTATGGTGTAGGGGTGCGCCCTGCCACTGGGCGACGGACCGGACAAGTATTTTCCGATCTCCAGTAGCGCTGACTCGTCCGGCTACTCTGTGGCGCATCAAAGCAGCGAACCCATGTACCCTTCCCTATGAGAACATTTGCGAGGCACTGCATCGCCAAGGGAGGCCGAACAGCACCCTGTAAGCGTGGTTATACTGTACTCGAAGTGTGTTCATGACGCCTTGTGTGTACCTCGTCCAAAAGCTAGTGTAAAAGCTCATGCAGTATATTCTTTACCGGAGGACTGCACCTGTTGAATCTGAATCTCCTGGCGAGCATGTTGGCTCGCACGCTCTGTACTCTTCTTTGGCGTTCTTATCATTTAGGTCATCAGTGATGACATGCCCCAAATACTTGATTTCGCTGACAGTAAAGACAGACCGACACCGGCGATCTGTCGGCGGAGTGTTAATATATCGGATCTAGACAATAAAATAACATGTTAATAGAAAGCTGGAGTTTTCGATCTAAAACATGTCTGACCATAAGAGAAAGAGAGACGAGTTTTATTAGGGCTGTCATTTGGTGGCAGATATAACACAAAGTGACCCGAGTGGTTTTAAAACTGATATTTTTAACGGTGACGTCACAAAACTGTCAAAAAAACCCTTTGTATAAATTTATGTGTATTTAAATTTCATTGTTTCCTTGATATCTGCGATTTTATTTCAGTAAAGTAAATTCAGAAACAAAAGCTTTATAACTATTTTAAATATATTAATAATAATAGTAATAATAATAACGTTTTATTATTTTCTTTTTTATAACAAGATAACAAATAATGATATCCTCACTGAGATTTCCCGTGCTAAGGATTTCATTTACGAAATATGAAATTACATTATATTAAATTAATGTGCATGATGAAAAAAAAATGTAAGTGGAGTTGAGTGGTTTCGGTGTTAGTCTGTATTTGATGTTAATATGTTTTCTATTTCCGATCTCCCTATGTAACGTATCCAGGCATTTATTTGATTTTTAAATTTAAAGGATAGTGGGAATTTGTTGTAGAGTTAAGGCGATCCACCGGCTAAAATTTCAACGAAATCGCGGGCTCCTTATGCAGGTGGCGACAAGGTTGAAAGTCCTGCTTAACATTGGCCGCATGTTTCGATTTACGCAAAAAAAACCATCACCAAAATGCGTGTTTTATTCTATTCTGTAAAGCTCAGACATAATTATTAAAATGTTTTACGATCATATTCTAAAAAACTTAATTTACCACAATGAACAATACGACTATATCGGAAAAGGGGTTCGTAAGTAGAGTTCGCGCTTTAAACATGTTTTTAAAGTCTGATACATTATTTTTTTCTAGGCTTATAAAAAGACACACCAAAAAATGCTAAAATAAACGAAAGGCCAGGGTGCGTTCTACTTGCAGTATTCAATTAAATCATCTAAGATATTTCTAGGCCATCAAATTCTCAAACCGAAAACACGTGATTTTGCATTACTTCCCATTGCATCGCCTTAAGTATAATAGTATAAGAAGTTTTTTTGTCCTATCTATTATCTAATTTTTATTTTAGTTTGACCCGCAATGGTTTTGAAAAGCTGTGTACAGTGCACCTATCTCTACAGCTGAGGAAAGGTGAAAAATGACTAGGAAATTTCCGCATATTCTTAGTTATAAGGGACGGTGGGAATAGATTTTCTGTAGCTCTGTAGCTGTGGGTCTGGGGAATGTCTTGTTTCATTTCATTATACTTTTCAGGAATTTCCTCTCATTGAATGCCATGACGACCCGCTCGTTCCGGGGGCTCTTCACCGATCTCATGTAATAATAATAATAATAATAATCGGATGATTTCTATAGCGCCGTTTTCGTGAAAATCACCTCAAGGGCGCTGTACAAATATTCTTTAACCAATTATGTACAAACAGATACAGAAAAACATACTTTCCTGACAGGTCGCTTCAGATGAACACAGTTTTATTAGAAAAATTAAGTACAGAGATGATAGTTTTACAGGTGCTATTTTATCCTCCTTTTCTATTGGTGTTACATTTATCAGAAGATTAGTGGCACAAGAAGAGTTTGTATTTAGTGAAATATTATAATTTTTAGGACTGGAAAATATTTATAAAATGACAAAATGTAAAGTCACATCAGCCTCCATCTTGTTCATCGCATTTGCATTCAGTCCAAGTCACATGCCTGCAGGAAGACTTTTCTTCTCTTAACATTTTCTAGGTTTCAGGATCTCCCACAGCTCCAGCGTTAGTTAGGCGAACTTGCTATACAATGTGTTTAATATTTCACTTTATTCCTTGCCATAATAGACGAAAAGCTCTCAAAATCCTTCACTCTTCAGAAACGCTCAGTGATCACTTCAGAATGTTCTCCAGTATTTCAGAAACATACAATCATAGTCTTTGATGCCAATGTTTCCCCGTGAAACTTCATCGTTAAATTTCGGCAAACAAAGCTAGAAAACAATTTTCAAGTTAGTCTTTCAACTGAAATATTTATATTCGCTAGAACAGGGAATGTTCCGCGAGTGTTTTAATTAAATATGTCGACAGCCTTCACAAATTTATAATGAGTTTAGCACAGAGACGTGGCAACACTTTCATGGATGAATTTCCATAATGAAATTTTGTATTTAAAATCAATTTATTATTACGAAATATGATTGGGTTATTATTCCACTTTGATAAATAATCTAGAAAGTCACGAAAATTTCGAAGAACCATTTTGGTGATAAAATCAATTTTTTCTCGTCGATGTCAACGGACACGATCGTATCTAATTATTAAAAATTGAAAGTGTTAAGGGCGAGAGGGACGTCATTTATTATTTCGAAATATTGATAGTGTTATTACGCAATACGATAAACATAATATTTTCAAATAGAAAAATATTTATTAAATATTTTATAAATTTACATAGGCTTAGCATTTATCAAAATCTAATCAAAAATATTACTTTTTCTGACCGTCCTATTGTATGTTTTACAAAATATTTAAAATATGAATATGGTTTTTAAAGTGGAGAAAAATATTTTTAATCCTTTCTCGTTACGTTTTTGTAAAACAAACTTAACCAAAGATTTATAATCCGCATTAAATTTAAAAAAAAACATTAAAGTTACGCAGTGTTTATTAAAAATTTAAACGACACACTGTTCTTTTTTTAAATTTATCTTATCGGCATGTTAAAGAAAAACCTTCACAGCATTTTTTAATGATATTCAACTTTTTAAATGTTTTTGTAAAACATGCGTTGAAAGGTCAGAAATGTGTAATACTTCTGATTTTATTTTGATAAATGCTAACCCCATGCAAATTTAAAAAAAAAACGTAATAAATATTCTTCTCTTTAAAAACACCATGTTTATCGTATTGCACAATAATATTATCATTATTTTGAATTTGTAAACAACAACTCTCCGACGTCCCTCTCCCCGTTAAATAGGTTTATAATTATACATTTATAGGGGAAAAAATTCTTGAAACTCGGTTGAAACCTGGTAGTAGGGACTAGAAAAGATTAGGCAAGGAAGTTGAAAGAAAGTCAAAAAGTGGGATTGAGTGGATTAATAAAAAACATAATTTATCTGCTTTTAGTTTTCTTCTCGATGGCTCTTTCGTACTTTTTTCTCGCTCTTTCTAACAAACGTATGTCAATAATTACGATCCTCAAAGCACCCGTAATACGTGATTCTCGAAAAGCTTTCATCGACGAGTAGGAGCTCCTTGATATGAAGATACACGCACGGACGCACGTGAGCATAGGGTTTCATAAAGAAATGAAGGAGCCCCGCTTTCAGAGGAGAAACTGAAAGCTCAGCAAAAAGCTTCGAGTGGCAAAAAAGAAGCCTACCTTCCAGAAGGATTCTCATATAAGACACTCCTGACGCAATGTCTCAGAATTACTTTCTACTTTTTGGAGCACTTTTGATTGAAGTTAATTTTATTAAATTATTCTTTGTCAATCTCTTGCGAGAAAATGCGCCCGGATGCCTTCATCACGTTCTGAGGGGATAAAATTGTGTACCGGGGTTGTGCTCTCTTGTGCGGAGTTTTTCAAAATATGGATACTTGTGTATTACACAGTATTTTAGAAGTTGGTGTAAGTAACATGTAAATTTATTTTACGAATATATTTAGTTAAACAATTTTATATTTATGTACGAATGAACTAAAAATTACTTTGTAAACATCACTTTATTAATATATAAATATCAACATGTTTCGAAAGCGAAGCTTTCCTCATCAGGACATACGGAATACTAAAAAATAATAATGTCAAGTATAGACAAATGGTAAACATAGAATGTAAAAATGTAAGAATAGACAAATTATAAACTTAAACAAAAAGTGATTAAAGTAGGTAAGCAATTAATCAAAAATTATCATAAAATATTGAATAACAAATTTATATTAGAAATTAAAAAAAGAAATAATTTTTATTTTTAATTCATTTTGGAGTCATTTAACTAGTCTGGCGTTTGTACACCGCTGTCTGTTCGCGATGACCATCACACTGCAGGGAGTGCTGGGCGTGTAATACTGAAGGCATCCGGGAGATTGACAAAGAATAATTAAATAAATAAATAAATATCACTCATTTATCATACCTAGTTTTTTTAATGTAAACTGTTGGCCTCCCAAATAAATAAAGATAAAATAAAATAAGGTAGGCCGTAAGAAATAATATAACCGAGGGTCTGTTTACTCAAGAATTAGCAGTCCTACTTGTAATAGATTAATTTGGTTATTTATTAATCCTCGTGATGGTTTCTGAGAAAGTAACAACCTGAGAGGGATTATAATAATTAGACGAAGCATGGTTCCTCGAATAATGGAGTAGTAAAACCTTTTAGATTAGAAATTAAGCTCTTATAAACTGAATTAACCAACTAATTTAACTAGAAAAATCACTTAACTTGTTTATATATTACTCGACGATCCGAGATGGGTTAACACTGAATCTCAGCTACTACTCTTCATAGAAAAGTCGCAATTGAATTGACTTAGACATGTACTAAGGATACCAGAAGACCGACTTCCACTGGAAATACCGAGTGCACTTCCAGAGGGAAGATGTCCAGTGGGCCGCCCCAGATACAGGTGGGAGAAGCAACTCCAGAGGCTGTGTGAGTAAGGTTTATGTAAGTTTTCGCTTAAAGTTGAGAGGTATCGCATGTGGAAAAAACTTCAGAGACTACTTCGTATTTGCCATTTGCTCGCATCAAGACAGTTTTAAAACACAAACATTTTTATTTTTCCACCTAGCGGAATGAATGTGAACTACATAAACAACGATTGGAAAATTTATTTTATCACTCATATTCTAGTGTAGTTATATTTTAAATCAATAGATTCACTATTTTAAATATTTATTTTTATTTAAGATTCTCATGGCGTCAATTGGAGACCTCCCCGGAAGAAGGGACTATATATTATAATACTATTAGGTCAAAAAGTTTTATTTTTGTGGTATAATGCAGGTATAAGTATGATGCAGGTGCTGGAAATTTTATATTTTATTTTGGCGACACTGCTATGATTAATATCCGTTGTTGAATTTTTTTCTATGCGTATATAGGATGTATAGGCGGAATCCGTGGTTGAGTGTTTACGATCCTTGACTACGAATCCGGAGGTCACGGGTACAAATCCGGGCGTGTGCGAATAAATTTTATTTGATTCTTTTGTTTTATAAAATAAAACAATAACTTTGTTTTACATCACTTTTATTTATACTTTAGCCGACCGGGTTTCGCTACTACCGTAGCTTCTTCAGGGCAGTATACAACTAAACTATGAACTAAGATGCACATGTGTTATGGAATGATACAAACAGGCTAGTGAAGGGCCAAGGGTGGGAGATCAGCAGGTACCTGCTGATCGGGAAGGGAATGTACTTTGTTTATTGGGAATAATTTAAAGATTGGACTTTTATTTAAATTTATTTGATTATTTATTAGTCTACTATTAGTGTTTTTTGCTTTCCTTATTTCTAATGCTTCTAGGTTATCTAATCGAATGCCGGTTACATTTTTATGCAGTAAACTAGTGCCTGTATTTTTATCGAATGTGTGGTCTGTTTCTAAGAGATGGTTAGCAAATTCGGAGAAACCATTATTATTTAGACATCTTAAGTGTTCTTTTACACGGATATTAACATTACGCGACGTTTTGCCTACATAGAACGCCATTCACTTCAATGTAATGATTGCCCGGCGTACCTCACAACATACCCCAAATGGGGATGCCATAGTCTCACTGGCTCCAGACGTTTGGGAGCAGTTGGGACTCTTGGGCGGTTCTCACACAAAAAATATATAAATATATTAAAATCCATTTCCGTAACCATGGGAAAAACAAAACAAATTCGACAGACAAGTGAAAGAAGTTGGAGGCGCCCCAGGAAAAAGAAAAATCAACTGAATCATATACTTTAGTTGGATCGTGTCAAGAGGCAGAAAAACGAGACGATTTTTTTTTATTAGAATAAATCTAAAACCATACAATTTACAGTTCATTTACCTGTTCACAAAGCAATGTGTGGAAAAGAGAGCAAGTCGGTTACCGCTGTGAGTATCGTCCTTAGTCCTTCCGACTACTAGTCAAGCGTCCGACCCACCAGGCTATCGCGACCACCTCAAATATGAATGTTTGATTAGACAAATAGTGTGACGTCCGTCAGTAAAAAATAAATTCTCGCTTTGTTTTTCTGTAAATCATTTATTTCAAAATAGTATTTTCTGAAAATAATCCATTTCAAATGACATAACAGACAATTGACATAAAACACGCCAAAAACACATCCGACAGAAATAAATATAGAGGCGAGATTAGGGTTGTCAAAAAAAATCCCAAATGTCGAGTTTACATTCAACCGGTCTTTTCAGTCATTTCCGTTTTGACGAACCTACGGGATAAGCTCACAAACCACGGCAATCCGCGGCAATCTGACGACTGACATCTGACGAGTCAAAGGAAAGCTTTCACCAAACGTCACCAGCAGTTACCCACAACACGACTCGTTGGTTTGGCAGGATTTTAAAGCCTGACGGAAGTCCTTATAGAAAATCCTGCCACGGCATAAAGAAGAAATACAAACATATTCCATTTATTCCACTTTAATATTATTTATTTTAAATCCAGCAGCAATTTTGGATTAAATTTGCCGCTTTTAGATGGCAGATACGAAAAACACTTCCACGAATAACGAGATGAAATCTGATTTTAATAAATATTTTATTGTGTACAGGTTAGATCAATATAACATGATCTGAGAGCTTCTTGTGGCCTCTCTTTCTGTTACGTAGATGAGAGGTTATAACGGAAATATCAGCGGTGAAGTTTGTCTGCTGCACCGTGAAATAAATCGTTTATGAAAAAAGATAGGCGGCCATCTTGACTATCATTGGCGGACATCTTAGTTTGCAGGCATTTGTGCAAGAGGGTGTTGTTATCACCAATATTATTCAAAGCACTTTCACATTGACCATTTTTAAATGTACAGCATTACTTGTACCCCCGCATGCGAAGTTGTTAGTGATGACTGGGAACTGATTTCTGGGAAGAGGTAAAAACGAGGTGGACCAATAGAGGTTGCCAACTATTGACCAAAGACGCAGAACCGACAGTCAGCACGTAGGTACTTGTATTGTAATGCATTGCAGCACTAGACATGATCTATGTAATTAACGTATTGATTGCCTGAATACTTAGTCTATTGCCATTTTTATATTATTTTATCACGAATTTTCACTAGGTATACGCTCTTGAACAACCGTCCCGAAGTTAAGGTGAAACGTAAAATTATTAAAAAAAATTCCCGATCAAAGATGGCGTCAATTCATAGTATATTAGAAAAAAAACAAGTTTAGGACGTAGCGCTTTTAAACATTGAGATGAATTGTTTGTTGGTGGGAGTACATAAGGAATATGAAACTTAATACAATATTTTATGGTAAGACAAACAGTATATACGTGTATTGTATTTTTATAAGTTTCTTAGCGGAATTGACCTTTAAAGCTACAATAAAGATTTATTCCATTTCACATTCCGTATGTACACCCGCGAACAAAGAATTCATCTGAATATTTAAAAGCACTATGTGCTAAAAGTGTTTTTCCTAAAATATTAAAAGTCAACGACATCTGTGATCGTGAATTTGCATAATAATTTTAAGTTTCACCTTAAACAAGTCCGGCGTGCCTCCGGAGGCAAAAAATTTAATAATTAACTCTTCGCATACATTTATGCAGCAGATGAAGGTGGGCTTATTGCCAGGTGGCAATTTCTTCCAACAAGCACAGATCTGAGATGATAGGTATTCTAAAAAAGAAAAAAAATAATGTAATTATAATAAACTAGCTGATGTGTACCCGGTCTTGCTCGGGATTTTTTTTGGAATAAAGTTATGAAGTTGTGAATTCTTGCCTGTCGTTTGGGTGCCATAACTGATTTGACAGCGAAAGTAATAATAATAATAATAATTGGATTACTTGTATAGCGCCGTTTTTGTGAAAAATCACCTCAAGGGCGCTGTAACGACTTGTAATGCCTTGTGACGACTATTACTATCTCTAAACAAAGAAATAAATTTTAATTTTATTTCATTCCAAACATTTATTTTTTCAAAACATATCTAAATAATAAAGTTCTTAAATAGGTGTACCTACTTGTGTTTTCCATTTTGAAAATATTCTACCCAAACAAAGTTTCTTTCTTTCTTTGAATATGTAATCTGTGGCTAACCAGAGTGGTAATAACAATAATAATAATAATAATAATAATAATAATAATAATAATAATAATAATAATAATAATAATGATAATAATAATAATAATAATAATAATAATAATAATAATAATAAAAATAATAATTGGATTACTTGTATAGCGCCGTTTTTGTGAAAAATCACCTCAAGGGCGCTGTAACGACTTGTAATGCCTTGTGACGACTATTACTATCTCTAAACAAACAAAAAATATTATTTTATTTCGTTCCAAACTATTTTTTTCAAAACATATCTAAATAATAAAGTTCTTAAATAGGTGTACCTACTTGTGTTTTCCATTTTTAAAATATTCTACCCAAACAAACTTTCTTTCTTTCTTTCTTTCTTTCTTTCTTTGAATATGTAATCTGTGGCTAACCAGAGTGGTATATCTATGGGTTAACCTCAATACTCGGTTCAATATTTTTCATACTAAATTTAAAACGTTGTTAGACCAACAGTTTTACATATTGGATTTCATTCAAACTACTCTCTAAACCTTTCAGGCATTAATAAGAACAAACTGTGCTATTTTCAGCGAAACCTTTTGAGTAATTTTCGACAAAATCGAGGACAGATAGACGAAAATTCATTTTTTATATATAGAAAAGATATTATGGAAAGATATTTGAAGAAATGAAAAAAAAATTAGAAGGGAAGAAGGATTAAAATAGAATTGATATTTAAATTTAAATATAGCCTTAAAAGTTCCATAGAGAGCAACCAGCATTTGATGAACGGTACTTACATTAAGTTAATAATTATAAAGTGGTAACCTATCAGTGGCGTGCAGTCCATAAAGGCTGAAAAGCTGAGCGTAATAAATAGATAACAAACTATGAAAGATAAATAATAGAAAAAAAAACTATTAAATTTCTGATCGAAGTGTATTTTTCAAAAAAATTGTTTCTATTTTTGTCACATTCGTTCTACGTTGATATTTTGGTAAATTAGTATTCTTCAGTTGCAACCTGACTTATAGAAATGCACTTGACTTCCTCAATCCAGTTTTTGTGGGATACATTACGCAAAGCCACGCATGCGCATACGGCATTCAATAAAAAGTGTGAAATAGTAACACTGCACTGCTAGTAATTTTTCCACAATGAAGGTCACAATGTTAGCCCTTCACTAAAGGTTTTACCCTTTTCATAAATTGTATTTTTTTTAGTTTCCAACACTACCGTTAGTTTAAAGACTAAGATAAAACATTTCATGCGGTGAGGACATCTGTGGTGGAAAAAAATAATTAACAAGTATTTCGAAACAACATTTATGTATTATTAAACTGGTACCTATGTATTACCATCCCAGCTTTGTGTATAACTCTTTCATTATAGTAAGTAAATGTATACAATATAAATGTATTTTTAAATACGAATTAAACTAATGCATTTGTAATATTCTGACTCTGAGACGTTTCATTATTTAATTAGTTATATTTAAAAAAAATCAATTGACAGTTCGTGCAAGAAAATGTAACTGAATATAACAATTAAAAATATGTAAACAAATTCAAACTCTCGAAAGCCGCCGTTCACTGAATATTTTCGGAAATTTGTTCATTCACTTCACATAAACAAAAAAAGTCACTCGTTCGATACAAGGATAAGACAATAATGATCTTTGGGCGTTTCACAATGAAATATGAGTGTATACAGTTGAGACATTTTGAGATAAAGACCTTAATAAAAGACACATTATTCATAGAAAACTAACTAAAGGGAGACGTGCGCTGGTGTGTACATATTTTACACTATCCCACGTCATTGTTAGAGGACGGAAAACATTAATAAGGCAAACTAAACAGCAAAACTTCAAGCACTCACAGTAAGTTTAGGCTAGGGGAGGGAGAGGGAAGAGGTAGATGACGCCTCTCTCTGGCGTCACAACCCCTCCTCTCACCCCCCGTCAGGAACCCCCGCCTCGGTGCATCGCAGCGTACCAGCGTCTGTGTCTCCACATTCCACAGCATACCCGCTGAATCTCCTAGCACGGGAGAGCTAACTTTTGAACTTGTCACTGACCTGCTCCAACCAGAAGTTGGCATTTATTAAAAAACACAAAAAGTTTGGAACTTTAGGCAATTATAACCATCACTCGGTTTACGTAAGTCACCCGCGAGCGAGAGGCTGAATGGAGTCTCTCGAGTAATGTTGTTTGTTGCGGTAGGTCAAGCGGCCAAACAAAAACACAATGCTTCTGTGGAAGTGCTTGGAAAACGAGCCTTCAGCACTTAATCTTGATATTATTCTTCAAATGAACGCATGTTCTTCGGAATTTGAAGAGGCCAAGGCGTTCAGATCCTCCTGGAGACCAGCTTTGTTGGTACATGTCGCATTCCCCTGTACTGTTTCCTCTGAGGGGGGGCTCAGAACTTGTGCCGCAGGGGGAGGAGCGCCGGGCTCGCTGCGACGGCCAGTGAGCCCCCACCTGGCACCGGGCATCAGGCACCAGACACCAGCCCAACACGGGCCAGACATCGCACTGAGACCGACCGCCCCACAGAACGAACGCCGGTGCTTTTTAAGTATTTTTGACCGTCTAAATCTAGCCGGAGTCGAACGGTGCCCAAAGATTTTTTTAAATGTTAAGTTTAGACATAAACAGAAGACGGGAATAAGACTCTAAGTATAGAGTATTGTACGCGCGCAGCGGACAAGGCGGGGGGAAGGCAAAGGGATGCAGCTCGCCCTTCGCAACACAGAAAGCAGCGGTCATTGCCTCAACCCAACCAACACCCGAAATGCTTCATATTCACCGACCTGACCCAACGAAACGTCACGATTTAAAAAAAAATCCTAAATTTTAAAACGTGGTAGCGCTAATAAGAATCGATGCGATGCGCGATGTACCGAGTAAAATTAGATGGCTATTTCAATCATCTCGTGTGAACCAATTAAAGCGAGTACGTTTTCTTGGCAATTGGAAATATTTCAGAGTTGGATGTAACAGCGTACACGTGCGCAACCGGAATCTGACTGTACGCAATTTTGCATTAAAATTTCCGGAAAGCAATAATTACACCATAGGTTTGTATTATTAATTGCCATGTGACTTTTTATCGCGTCAGTTAAAAAAAAAAATTATTTGAATACCGCACAAGAGTCCCAACTGCTCCCAACCGTCCGGATCCAGTGAGACTATGTCACCCCAATTAGGGAATGTCGTGAGGCTGATCGAAGTGAAGAGGGGGAGGAGAAGAAAATGAAGGTGGGGAAATACCTGGCTATTCAGATCTGGTCACCAAACACGGCTAAAAGCCATTTCAAGCAAAGTTTCAATTCTGAATGGTGGTCTTCTTCCAGTATCTTCTGGAACGTGCGCAAATATACCATATATTATTTTTAATTAATTTGTCATAATCTACAAATTCAAAAAGCATACCAAAAGTTCACCGAACGATAAAATTTTAAGTAATTAATTATAGGTATATAATTGAATCTAGGACATAAAACAATTTATTATACAACATAGAGTGGAAGATACTCTCAGTATCGCCCTGGTGAAAGACCACCATTCAGAATTGAAACGTTGCTTGAAATGGCTTTTAGCCGTGTTTGGTGACCAGATCTGAATAGCCAGGCATTCCCGACCTTCATCTTCCCCTTCTCCTTCCCCTCCCCAATACCTTCAGCCTCACAACATTCCCCGATTGGGAATGCCAGTCTCACTGGCTCCAGATGGTTGGGAGCATTTGGGACTCTTGTGCGGTATTCAAATAAAAAAAAATAATATTGGGGATATTGTGTGGAGGATCTTTGCGGGGATAGGAAGGAGTGACAACGGGTCTTGAAGAGGCCCAAGTTGTAGGAGGGAGGAAGCACAGAGGCCAGCAAATCATTCCACAGCCAAGATCGTAGAAGCGACCCGATTTCATGTAACAAATCAACCCTCCTACGTAAAGTATCGTTAATTCAAAATCGGAACTTTACAGGAGAGTGGTTTAAAGAGATATAAATTCGGTGCAAGTAGAGTTTTTTTATTGTTTTGCGCCAAATTTGAGACCTTCAAAAGCGCAACTTACACCAAGCTCCTGTCTCTTTAAACCACCCCCCTGTAATGTTTCGATTTTGAAGTTACAATATTTTACGTAGGGGTCGAAATGTCAAGGATGAACAAATTTTGGGTGCGCGCTTGGCGTGTTTCCCGACTGTGTACCGGTGCTGAAGGGATCAATGACGCTAGTTCCTCAGAGCATCTTCCATTCAAATACCGGTACAACAAGGACAGCATTCGCACCTGACGTCTGTGCTCCAAATATTGCAATTAAGATAAGCGAATCTATCAAACGGACCGCCCGTTTCTGCACAGTTTATTTTCAGTACACCCAACTTTTGAAAAGCTAATTTTACTCTGGCTTCTGTGGAGCCCCCATGCCTGAGCTGATAATACTAAGGCTGATAACGTAATGCTATCGATACATGTCCGGAAACTTGTGGTACAAGCGAGAAACTGGTGAACGTACATTACATTTTGAGTAGAATTTGTAGTATAACTTTTTTTTAGATTTGAGCGCTCGTTTTCGAGTAAACCGAATCGAAAGTTGGGAGGTTTTAGGGCATATTTGAAAAAAACAGTCGCTACGGGATTACTATCAGCTGTTTGTTCTTTAATACGTCGAAGCGTAGACCCAGCTCCAACAGTTTCTTAAATAGAAAAGCTGAAAATTTAAAAAAAAAGTTTTTTATGCATTTCAATAGTATTCTTATTATTTTTAAAGGAGTGATGTAGGATACACAGTGCTTGTGTAGCTACATGGACGGCGATCCTCTGCCGTCTGCTATATGCTAATTAAAGATCGACATATTTATTCACGCTTACTTAATTAAATATAAAAAAAACCCTTTTCGTTCTATTGATTTTATAAAAATAAAAATAAAAATTATTGCACTGTATAAAACAGACTGTCACAACACGGATGTGTATAGTCTGGTGGACATTAAATCCAAATACATCTGTAATAAACCCTGGATGCTGAATACAGAAAAAATTCAGTCGGGAGAATCGGATTAAAAAATTGAACGATTTAAAAAAAAATGTTTGTAAGTTCCTCATTCGACCAAACACATGCACTATGTACAGATGGTTTTATAGTACTTAAATCTCTTTTTCGTATACATAAATTTTTTTTTTTGTCTGTCTGTCCTTGATTTTCCCGAAAATTACCGGACCGGTTTCGCTTAAAATAACACAGTTTATTCTTATTAGTGACGGCAAGGTTTAGAGAGTAGTTTGAATGAAATCCAATATGTAAAACTGTTGCTATAACGTTTTAAAATTAGTATGAAAAACATTGAAACTGCCATGTTTTATTTAGGTTAGCCCATATATATACCAGTCTGGTTAGCCACAGATTACATGTTCAAAAGAAGGTTTGTTTGGGTAGAATATTTTCAAAATTGAAAACACAGGTAAGAACTTTTTTAGTTAAATATATAGTTAGAAAAAAAAATGGTTTCTTTATTTAGAGATAGTAGATCGCTGTCAAATCAATTATGGCACCCAAACGACAAGCAAAAATTCACGACTTCATAACTTTATTCCAAAATTAATAAATAATTCCGAGCGACGCCGGGTACACATCAGCTAGTTAAGTAGAAAAAAAAGAGTGTTTATTGTATTACGCTAGTGTAAATCACAAATCCTCTCCCCGATGTTAAATATTTCAAACATCGAGCCGTTTTCAAACGGCGCCGCGGCGCGCGTCAATTCGGAAGTTGAACGCAGAGCTAGACGCACCAGTACGAGTAGCTAGTAGCTATGTACACCGTAGGTAAACGAATATTGAAGGCCTAACTCTTTTCCCGTTGGGCCTCCCCCCTCCTGGCGGGCAGTGCGGGGGGAGGTAGGGGTGGTGCTCGATCAAATTGATTTTGAGCATCTGCGAAGTAAAGTTGAACCCATCCACCCACTCGACAGGAAAGGGAACCGGCGAAGGGCGGGGAAGCCAAGGGCGGGGGTAACGAAGACCTATCAGTGATTATAAACAACGATGAGAACGTGTCCACCTAAATATTATTAAATTCAACATATTCATTTGGGTGATATAATTGATTTGACAGCGAAAGTAATGCCACGTGACGACTATTACTATATCTAAATAATGAAACAAAGAAACATCCATTTGAAAATTTTATTTCATTCTAAACATTTATATTTAAAAATATATATAAATAATAAAGTTCTTAAGTAGGTATATACTTATGTTTTCCATTATGAAAATATTCTACCCAAACCAACTTTCTTTTGAATATGTAATCTGTGGCTAACCATCTATGGGCTAACCTCAATACAACACGACGAGTTCAATGTTTTTCATACTAATTTTAAAACGTTATAGCAACAGTTTTAAATATTGGATATAATTCAAACTACTCTCTAAACCTTCCCTAATAAGAACAAACTGTGCTATTTTCATAGAAATGGGGTCTAGTAATATTTGAGAAAATCGGGGAAAGACTTTCAGAAGAACATTCATTATTATACACTAGCGAACTATGGACAAGATATACACAAGGCGTCATAAACACACTCCGAGTACAATATAACCATGCTTAAAGGGCGCTGTTCGGCCTCCCTTGGCGATGCAGCGCCTCGCAGATGTTGGCATAGGGAAGGGTGCATGGGTTCGCTGATTTGATGCACCACAGAATAGCCGGGATGAGTCAGCGCTACCGGAGATCGGAAAACACTCTTGTCCAGGCCCTCGCCCAGTGGCAGGACGCGCCCCTACATCGTAGATGAAGAAATTCCCTTAGGCCACTGTAGCATAAGTGCTGAATATGTTGTTTTAATTTTATTTAATTTATGTTTTATTTATTTTTTATATTCTATTTCTGTAATTTTTTTATAATTTTTTAAATGTATTCTATTTATATGGCAGACAGAGTATTGCACTCGCCGCGTTGTTCTGCTGAAATAAAGACATTAATATTATTATTATTTATTATTATTATTTATTATTATTATTTATTATTATTATTTATTATTATTATTAATTATTATTATTTATTATTATTATTTACCAAAGATATTTGAATAAATGAAAAAAAATCAGATAAAAAAAGAAAACACTTTTTTATCATTCCTAATATTAGGTACTGAAGTTCATATTAGGTCCCCTTGCGATATTTCATATTAGGAACAAACCACATAGCAAATAAGCAATAGGCCCTATAGCGCAAGGGGAAGACACCAAAATAAGAGGAGCGGGGGGGCAGCTAGGCGGGATTATTTAAGTAAAACAGCAACAAAGTAAAAAGGTTCTGCTTGTTTACAAAAACTGAATATTTTGTTGTAGTATTTAGTTTGACCCTTTTTATAAATGTTTTGTGATTTGCTTATAACAGTCAAAATCACCAAAAGAACCCAAAGCTGGTGACAAAATGAGAGTTAAGTAACCTTTACCTCCAGCCATTGTAGTCGTACTCAAGACAAGTCTATTAATTCTGACGTCAGTGGAACAAACTGAAAAATTACAAAAAAAAAGTAAATGTAATGGGACGACTTTTTTTGTATTTTGAATAAATGATGTTACTCGCAATTACTAGGAGAATGTAATGAAAAAAATTGTGTTGGAACTCACGTTTAGTCTAAAAATGCAACACAGTTGTTTAAATTACGTTTCAATGGAAAAAAGTTTACTACAGAAACGCTTCCACAATTAAAATGGGATGCAGGGGAAATGGGTAGAATTTAATTTTTGGTTTTGTGACCGGAAGAAGGAAGTGCTGTGAAAATAGAAATTGAAGTGTCTCATATTAGAAATGAGTTTCATATTAGGCGATTTTACTCTACAATGATGGGTACAGGTACAAAATTTGAAAATATATAGATTTATTCGTTTTTCCTTGTAAAGTAACAAATGCATAATATCAATTCGTCTTACAAAATTGGTTATACTCACTGACGTCCGAATGTATAGATGTGGCATAATAGCCAAAATTGCTTACCATTTCGACGGCTGGAGGCAACAACATAACAACCTAAATTAGACACATGTGAACAGTTTAGTGACATTAATACTATCAACTCGGAACAGTCGGAACTCGGAATGTATACCGCCATCACGTTTCTTTTTAATGATTTTAACGGCGGTAAGGAAATTACAAACATTTGTCCAGGGGTCACACTAAATACTCTTCAGTTATTTGTTGTTTTTTTTTTACTTAAATTGGCGATTTGGGTTAGTTAGGAATATATTAGCTCAGCTACGGAAAAAATAAAATTTGCGGTAAATTCCGCACAATTGTAAATATTCCCACTAAATAAAAATAAATCCGCCCATCAATGTTTTTTATATGTATTATGACTTATGAAAAGTAAATAAATAAATAATATAGATGGCGTGTTTTTTTTCCCGTATGCAAAATCTCATCTTTCGTTCAGTTCAGATCTCTATAAATAATACATTTCTTTGCTCCAACAGTTTAAAAGCTGGCCAGTATTATTTAGGACCCGACAAGGGTTTTCCAAGAAGTAAAAGAAGAACGTCGAACAATAATAATTATTCACCACACGAGTCCGCCCTGGCCATCAGCGGGCGGGGGCGGAGTATCGATTTCCCGCTCGTGGCGGGGGGAGTTGTGGCAGAGGTGGGGTGGGCGGGCGATGCCATGGCGATGGCCCCCCACCCACGCCCACCGCCCCGCGGCAACCTGACGGATGACTGCCTGACAGAGAGGATGACCCTACCCCGCAGAGGATGACACGTGTCATGATGATGGAGTAATATAAACAACATATAAGCTGATATTGAAAATCTGCCGCTGAGAGCTCCGTCGTAATCTATCTTTCCGTTACATGCTTCGTTTATGTGAAAAAATAGAGAGTGTGTAAAGAGGTCCAGAGTTGTAGATACTCCCAGTATCGCCCTGGTAAAATACCACCATTCAGAATCGAAGTACGTACTTCCCAATCTTCCTCCGCCCCATCTCCTTCCCTTCCCAACTCTCTTCAGCCCACAGAGCAAATAACACATAGAGACGCACTAACACGCAAGGGTAAGACACTAAAATAAAGGGGCGAGGGGCGAGCTAGGCGTTCCGCCAAATTAAGTACAACATCAAATAAGAAAAAAGGTTCGGCTTGTTTACAAAAACCGAATATTTTGTTTGTTTATTTTGACTCTTTCATAATTTGCTAACTTCAGTACTCACAAAATACCCTGATTGGGGATATCATAGTCCCAGTGGCTCCAAAAGGGGACACTTGTGCGGTATTCACATAAGAAATGACTCAGTGTGGCAAATTTACGATGGCTTTCAGCAATCAAAACTGAGAAATCAACGCTGAGTTGAGTTGATAACGATACACACGAGTACATGCCTACTTATAACATTGAAAATCTCCCAGAATTTTCCGATCTCTTGTGCAAAGTGAATGCTATTATTGAAGAAAAAAATGCCAATAACTCCATCATTAATGGCGACTCAAAGACTATCTTTGGTAAGGATCTAGAGCAATTCTGCAACGATAACCATTTCACATACTGTGACACAAGTAATCTGGCCGAAGATTCTTTTACATACCTTAATGATGCACATGGCAGTACCAGCTGGTCCAATCATTGCATTCCTGCAGAAGGGATTCAGAATGCAATCAGCAATTTCAGAAACATGTACGAAATTATCTGGTCTGATCATTTTCCAGTGACCTTGACAATAGATGCGCAGCCTCTACCTGCAATCAAAATTAACCAAAAGCCCCTTCCTAATCCAGCGATATGGAGAGCTAAGATGGATGCCAACATTTCAATGGCAGAAATAAATCCTTTTGCAAGCATCATGTGATAAACACAGAACAGATATCGATGCGCCATACAACCGTATTATCATGTCCTTAAGTAAAGCGGCAGAGAACGCATTTAAAAAACCTGCCCTCAGACATAAAACGAAAGTCATCCCAGGATGGAATAAAAGAGCGGTCGAAAAATGTTCGAAAGCCCGTGAGGCATTCATTGAATGGAAACTATGTGGAAAACCTACTGAGGGGCCAATATCCAAAAGCTCTTAAAGAATGTAGACAGCGGGAAGATCGAGCTAGAATGGACGCCATAGCCACATCCAGATTTAATAACAGATATGATAATCTGTTAAAGCCGCCAGGTAAGGGGGTGATTTTATCTTAAATTCCTTAATAATAATAAGAGTTAATTTATATTTCGCCTTCACCCTCTCCATTATTTGCTGCCTCGCTGATACCCTCTGCCTGAAGCAGTCCTGGGCCTACGTCCTCGAGACAAGAGGACGTCACTGCAAGGCCAGGACCCGGCAGAGGAGTGGCCCACCTAGTGCCCCTCACATAGACCACTGGGTGCGTGAGGAACAGCACCATCCACCTACCCTACAACCCTGCAACGGAAGAAAGTGGCTCTGGATCCAGCACCTACACAAAATTTACAGTCTTGTAACGACACTAGTCGCTTACAAGTGGTATTTCAAGTGCGCTTTACACTAGCTAATCTAACCTAATATAATATAATTGTAAAATAACAGATATACTACTACTACTACAGATATACTACTACATAGTATATCTGTTATTACAATATATATACAATATGCAAATTAAAACTACGACATAAAATATTCATGAGCAGGTATTGTAAAATAACAATTTAGAAACTAAGGGTAAATCTATTTGATCACACCAAAAATTAGGCTTTTTTTGTGCCACTTCTTTTCTGTATGATTTTTGTTCGTCAATCCATAGTTGCGATTGCTACCAGTCGGATGCTTCCTATATTGTCGCTCTCATTTCCGCTTTCCTTCTTCTTCTTCTTGGGACAATCAGCATCGAACCATTTGTTACATTGTATATGTTGTTTAAATGTTAAGTGTTTGTCAATGCACAGCCCAAAATATTTCTCGTTTGCCAGAATTTTCAAATCGCTCTTTGTATTTTTAAGGGTACATGATACCTTACGTAGAAAGCAGTGGTGTTTACCTCCACACCGCCCTACCATCTAAGCTTAGACATCCCACCAATTCTTCCTCCTGCAGGCTTATAAACACCGTTTTAGCATTGTCGAGCGTAATTAGAAACGAAACTATCTCTAATTATTATTACATGTGACGATTATTTGGAATTTATTCGAAGCCAATTGAACTCCAATTAAATTCAGATTTTAAATTGTTCATTAAATTCAGAAGCACATAATTGAAAGTTCACAAGTGACATATCCCGATTCTGGAGAACCATTGGAAAAACAAAATACCACTTACCTGAGACTTGGTAGCATCTTGGTATTAGTTAAAATGTTTTACCTGAAAAAAAAAAAACAAAAATAAGATACATTAAAAAAATATATTCAATTTTAAAAGAAGGTAAATTGAATTTTCATCAAAATCAAATTTAATATTATGTTCTTATTTTTTTTTTATTTGAATACCGTAAAAGAGTTCTAGGGTATGTTGTAAGGCAGAAAGTAGTGAGGAGGTGAAGGAGATGGGGAGGTGGGTGTTTGGGAAGTATCTGGCTATTCAGATCTGGTCACCAAACGCGGTAAAGGCCATGTCAAGCAACGTTTCAAGTCTGAATGGTGGTATTTCACCAGGGCGCTACTGAAAGCATCTCTCACTCTGGAACGTGCCGCAAATATAGTATATCGCAGTGGCATGCATTGATCTATGACCAAAGTATGTAGTTTTCAAGTAGGGGAACAATTAAAAATTGTTTTTTTTTAATGTTCATTTTATTATTATTTTACTAAAAGTGTAAATTTGTTATGTTACTTATAAATGTAGAACGATTGTCACATGAAAAATATTCACAAATTTCAAGAAAAATACAAACATTTTGATTAAAAATTCTTTTATTTTCCATAATCGTTCGTTTTTCTTAGGCACACCTTTTCAGCCTATATGGACTGCACGCCACTGGTATATCGCCATTTACGAGAAAAACCTCATATGTGTTAAAAATGTTAATTGTTTAGGAGGAACTCAAACGGATTTTTTTATGTATGGATTGTTTTTTAAAACATAAAAAATACGCTTTATAGTTTTACATGCAACAAATAAAAACCTTACAACTTGAAGTGCAAATAACATTTGGAGTGATTTTACAAATATTTAACTAATTGCCGTAAAGTAAACCACATGGGAGGCATTTCTCCGTTGACGACGATATATATTAATGAATTAGTTAATAGTGAAACAACAAAAATTAATTAAATTAAATTTACGTGCGCACGACGGGATTTGAACCCGCGACCTCCATTGGGGAAACAAATAATGTAGGCCGATTCGAAAGAAGCTTTTATGGAAGTTTAAAAAGATATTTTGAAATTATTTACAAAGTCTTCAATATAATATTAGTAGAATTCCCGACTGACGTTCGCTTTGAAATTCAAATTCCAAGCAACAAAACGTTTAAAGGCCCTAAAAATCACTTTACAGGGCGCTAACTCAAGCAATACCACAAATGATTTATCTGTAAAATTTGTACGGGTGGTTAGAAAAATTAATGAGAATTCAAAAACACAATCCTCAAACTGTAATCCTTACATTCTATGGAATGCGTTCAAAATATCTGAAAATAATTGCGGTATGATTTGATTTTGATTTTGATATGATTGGTATACAGAGTTCCTAAACTAAAAGTTTTCTGAATCTAGCATAATTAAAAATGATTAACTAATGATTTTGTAATATGCAAGCAACTTATTAGCCATAAAATTTATTTTTACTTATGGTATCCCTTCAATCAAATGACAACCGACCGACTTTCTGTTATCCACAGAACACGAGATTTATTCGCTTCTCTGCTTCTTGCTGAATCGGTCGTGTAGTAGAACATACTAGTAACTTGTTGATTTGCATTTGCATCACTTCTAGTTTATAAATTTACGTTCTGAATTTTGTACGCGTTGAGAAATAAATTAATCAAATGGTGACCCTTCTTTTATTAATATCTCCGCGACAATCTTTAACGAAAGCGCTTGGTAAGTATTGGTAAGTATACACAATACTCAACATACCGTCAAACATATAATACAGTTAAAATACGTAAAAAAAAATTACTTTTGAATTTTTGTTGGTGGTAAGTGGAAGTGGTAAGGTGGTAAGTGGAAGTGGTAAGGTGGTAAGTGGAAGTGGTAAGGTGGTAACTTTAGGGTAGGATTTCACTACCAACGGAGGATTGATTTGAGTTTTTTGTATTTAAATATTTCGTTCTCGCTGTATTTAGCGAGAGTCCGAGAGAGACCCGGTATAAAACTTTTCAGAATGTATTACTATAAGAATTTATCAGAGGAATGTTTGTGTCTCTGTGTAGAGTGTTAACCCTGATCCACTTAGGCGCATTCAATGCTAATCGAATGCCTTTGTTTTGCAGGGTTTATAGTTTGTTAATGTGTTTGTGAGCTGCGTATCCCCAAATGGGAGCAGCGTAAAGACGCTCCTACACGATACTTTTCTTAATCAAGTTTCCAAATGGATTGACTTTTTCTATGGAATTTTTTGTAGAATTTTCCATAGAAAAACACAACCGTTGAGCAATCTGGATGAAAAAAATTAAGACCGCCTTTAGTAAAGCTAGTCCTTATGGTCTTCTTGTAAAGGAGTAATTACGGTTTGAAAACCAGTGAAAGCAATTTTGAATGTTTTACCTTAAATTCCAGTACGCATTTAAAATATATAGTTTAAAACATTACAGTTTAAGGATTATTGTTTTTTGAAACATTATACGTTTTACTAATTACATAAATAGAATTAACAGATAAATTATTCGTAGTATTTCTTGAATTCGCAACCTGCAAAGTGCGTATTTTTTGGTGCTGACCGTTAATATCCTTTAACGCTTTAGAACCAGAATTACGTCATTTAAGGGTGTTTTTTAACTGAACAAGTGACGAGAGTTAATATTTATTTGAATAACTGTTGGGAGAAAAACTAATATACTGCATATGCATAAGTTCCAAAGTTGTTACGCAAATGAAATCGTACAGTTAAGTGACGAATTACATTTTCAGTACGATTTTCTTAATCTAGCCAAGCGCACAATATACGCAGAGCCTTAAACATAATACAAAACACAATGAAACTTTATGCAACTGATTCAAATCTCCCTCAAATCCGCACGCTCTTTTCAGAGGCATTATATCGTGAAGCTGAAACTCGATTTTAAAATATTACATCCAAAGGGAAGTTATGACGACGAGCATCTACGTCACAGTTCCGTAGTACTTTCCGGCCTCCCCAGCCGCGTTATGTGTTTTCATCCCAAACACGTGCGGTTGCTTATTCCCTTTTCCCAATTACTGAATTACTGGCCATTTCATCTGTCGCGGGGATTAGACATCCTCCGCTGCTGTCACTTGCGGATCCTGGAATTAGGATTGGTTTGCTTATCCTGCGGCACCTAAAGACGGCCAATTATTAGGTAAAGGTTATGGGAGATTGTAAGTTATGTACCGAAACATATGTTGCTATTTAACGTTCATTTTCATCTAAACATCAGTAGAACTTCCTTATGAACTCGTCAACAATACGATCAACAAGAGTCGAATTTGAAGAGGCATTATCATCTGCAGGCTATTTGTTGCAAAGCTGCCTTAGTGATTGTCACCAAAAGCATAAGTCATGCTTTGAGTTTTATAAGACCTTCCTCTTAAGTTTTATAACTCGAAAACCACTGAAAACTATCCAAAAAGACACTAATAATAGTGTAGTATTGGTGCTAGCAGTGCCTGTCATTTATCTGGATAAATCCACTGTCTGAAGCCAGTGTGACTATGGCATCCCTAATCGGGGTATGTTGTGAAGGTGAGGATTCCACTGTAGTACATATTTTTAATAAATTTATAGTGAAAACAATTTATTTGCGCACGCCGGGATTCGAGCCCGCAACCTCTGGATTCAAAAAGGTCTTGAAATTTAAAAACATGCTTGAAGAGATTTATTACAAAATGCCACTACATGTGTTATATAAAATATATATTATCGGTTTGCTAATAAGTATTTAAAAAAATTATGTATCTAATAATGTAAAACATTAAATTTTTCATTTAAATCAAGACCACTGACGTCATCAACAATAGCCGGTAGGTATTGTCTACTAGTATAAACTCTGACCTTACCCTTCTGTTCGACCTTCATCCCCCAAACACGCCCACCTACTCTTCTGGCAGAGGTCAAAGCCTTCCGTTAAAGTTAAGAAAGAAAATCTGTCTTTATTTAACTCTAATTGAATATTTTAATAAGTTGGACGAATAATAATATCATCTTACAATGAAAATTAAACAGAACTTCGGGATAATAGGTTATATATATAATGGTAGAAAAGCATCTAAAACCTGTTGCTTCGCCTCGAGTTCATCTCTTCTCCAAGTATAAGCTGGAAGAAAATTCACATAACTTGACATGCGATGAGAATTTTCTAATTCGTATTAGTAGTTTTGTTTTTCGGATATTTCAAAGTGTATATCCAACGAAGATAGGGCGGCTTGCATTACAGGGCTCTCTCTCTAATTGAAAAAAACTTGTTTGTGATATTAAAAAATAAACCTTGAGTTTATTATCAACCCACGATTTATTCTTATTTTCACATTTCAGTATGATATTCTATACTTATTAGCAGTGGCGGTTCGTTGTCTAAATCATTGGGAGTTTAATATTAAAGCGATTAAAAAAATAATATCGGCTTTCTATGAGCACATTTCTTCTTCATCGAACATTAATTATTATGGAGTCACTTTCAAAAGTTTGTGTGAAAAGATAGGTATTGGATACATTTTTTTAAGACAGCCGCAAGTATTAGGTAATACGAGAAAAGTTAATATTTGAGGCGGGATTTATTTTGCAACAAAAATAACTAAAAGGACGGATAACATCTAAAAAATGATATTCTTCTTATAATGCAAAAACTAAAAAAGATTTTTTGAATCTTTGTCCTGTCGCTACGCACCGAAATAGCAAATTTCAGCTTAGACGCACGTTCCGATAGCGTTCGAAGCCATATTTATGCTGTATGAAATATCCCATAGGTTTTGCAGCTCCATATGTGCGTTCCGGGATTCGGATCGCATTGTGTTCCTATTGGTGGATTTTTTTACTACGGAGTCGTGGCGCGCAAACTGAAATAATATTATAATCCAGATGAGTCTCGTTCGCCGTTTTTCTTTGGGAGTTCACTGCACAGCCGCTCGTTTTATAAAACCGCCACTGCTTATTAGAGGTAAAAACGATAGGAAATTAATTATTAATTTTTTTTTTCTAAGGCAACAAGTTAGTTATTTTTAAATTCGAAACGTGTGATAGCAGTGTCCGGGTGATAAAACCACTACCCTGTAATGAAAGCCCTGAGATCACCGCTTTACCACTGAATTATTCGTGTTATTTTTGCATAAAAATCGGAAGACATCATCTTCCCCGAGTACATGGGAGACATCCCTCGACCGCTGTCACGTCCCTGCTCCGCGAGGAGTTTGAGCTAGCATCGTCAAAATAATAATATAACCGCACACGTGGCGCCTCCACCTCCGCTTCTTCCTGCTCCCCGGGCGATGCGTCCAGCACAGAAGCTGGTTGCCAGGCAACCCCGTCCCCCTCCGCCACCCACTTCCCGACACTTAGCTCACATCCCCTCCCCACCGCACGATGGGAAGGAACACAATATAGTCCTGAGAATAAACAATTCTTATAATTTACTATTTACGATAGCTTCTAACAACCTAAAACACCTCTGTTATCTTAAAATATTATGCTTTTTTTGGTTCAAGGACAACATCACCACAATATTTTTAACTTATGTTTTGATATAAAGGTTTAAAAAATTTACATACAAATACAATTGGACAAATTTAAATTGTAGAAATCAGAAAAAGTATTAGTGATGAATTAAATATAATTAATAATCTTTTTTTAAATAGCTATTTCTAGAATTTATTTTTTACATTAATATTAATAATAAAAATAATTTCTTTAATTTGTGATATAAATTTGTTATTCAATGTTTTATAATATTTTTTTATAAACATTTTTGATTAATTACTTACCTGCTTTAATAAATTTTTGTTTATGTTTCTAATTTGTCTATTCTTACATTATTGTGTTCTATGTTTGTGGTGATTTTCCCGCCCTTGAGGTGATTTTCTTACGAAAACGGCGCTATAGAAGTAATCCAATTATTATTATGTTTATCATTTTTCTTTACTTGACATTATTATTTTTTAGTATTCTATATATTCCTAATGAGGAAAACATCGCTTTCGAAACATGTTGATATGTACATATTAATAAAGTGGTGAATACAAAGTAATTTTTAATTAATTTATTAATAATAATCGTTATTATTAAATTTTCAAAAACTTTAAATATAAATGGGGTTCTACAAATTAAACTTGAACAATAAATAAAAAAATAAAAATTGTTTTTAATCTGAATTATTTAAAATAAAGCACAAGGAGTATATACAATACAAATATACTTGTATTATATTTTTTATTCTATATACTCCTGATGAAGAAAGCATTGGTTTCGAAACATGTAGATATCTGTATATTAATAAAGTGGTTAATCCAAAGTATATTATTTAATTAAGTTATTAATAATGACGCCACAAAGTGAATAGCAATCGTTTGAAGAAATTATACTATTATTATTCTTTTAAGAAACGTTTTATTTAGAAAAAAAGTGCTGCTAATTAATTTTAAAAAACTTTAAATAAAAACACAATATTATACAGTGACGCGGGGTGACTTTTCTCCCAGTTTTCGCGACTCTTGCCAGAATGAAAATATTTCGATTTTTTACGGTCAAGGAGGGTTTATCTTTCAATAATAAAAAAAAATGTAAGTGAAAAGCTCTTAGAAGATTACTCAATAGCTCTGTCCAGACTCTGCGAGGCGGGCGACGAATGACCTAGACAAGTGCGAGCCAGTATCAAGCAATAGTTGTACATTGGTGCGGAGGCGCAAATGAATTCGTTTGCTCGTTAGACTAATAAAAATTAATACTTATAATTTTTTATTTATATATGCGTTTATGAGAACATTCAAATATGTATAATTAATTTTAATAAGAGTTGTGATATTTTATGCCAAAAGAAGTCTAAAAATAAGATAAGTATTTTCCATCTCTAAACCACCAGACCGAGAGCGAACGGCCAGCGGCAAAGCTTATAACTGTTAGTACAACACCTAATGCCCTCTTAAAAGTATATTATTTATGAGAAAAAAACCAGTAAAGTCATATATGAAAGTTACCTAATATTTATTTTATGAATTTTAGATTTCTATAATTTTATTCAAAATACATTTCACAGAAAATCTATTTAATCGTACGAAAAAAAACGATTCCTACATCCCGGGTCGCCAGAGGCGCTAGTGTAGCATGTTGCCATCCCCTCTATGTATGGAAAATGTAAGAAGCTGGGTGTATTGTCTATTTAAATGGCACTTGCTTATCTTACATTCATAGCGATAGTGGCCAGTATATGATATGAGCAACCTTCCTTTCTGCTTTGGCATCTAATATTAGCACGAAACAAATGGACAGAAATTACCTCGGCTCTAAAACAGTTCCCACAATATGAAGGGGTAAAGCTACCCCTTTGGCGATAACAAACACTTCAATATAATTTAAGTGATAAACTACAACATGTATAAGGTAATAGGGAGCCATAAATTCCGAGATTTTCATTAACTTTGTAGTCACAAAGTAAATTTATGACCTTGTTAATGGGGAACCCTGAACACAATACTGTGTGCACAATGGGCGAATTCGTAGGTCAAGACATAGGACTCCCCGCTTTGTTACATTCGTATATCATCGTTGGGAAAAATATAATAAACCTTATTTATAACTCTGTTTTTTGGAGCCAGAGAACATCCCGAAAAACCACAAATCAAGCGATAAACTGTAAATATCGTCATTGCCGTCATGTGGCTCTGGTATTCTGTAAATATCAACGAGAAAATTCATATATAAATGTATTGTTTATATAAATTGAAGGATTTTATTTAATATTAATTTATAGTTATAATCATTGAGCCCTGAGAAATTGTTCCAATTTGGCAAAGTTATAATTATTGTTGCAAACTACCTTCAGCCCCTTGTCCTTTTACATTTTGTCTGACTGAATTTAGTTTTTTAGCTTGCTCCGTGGGGTTCATACAAAAATCCACTCCATATCGAAATAATCCACGAAGTTTTCGAGGGTTTGTAGTTGTAGAAATTCTCAGTTTCGGAAGCAATTTGTGCAAAAGAAAAAATATAAAATATAAATCATTTTGCCCTTTTATAAAGTCCATCACCATTAACGCGTGCGTCGAGAGTAACCACTTACTTACCGACTTATAATTCCGCCATTTTTCAATACTTCGTATTTAACAAATTGAGTAAATATTGTATATTTAAAAAATGGCAATACACGAGTCACTTTTTTGATCGTTTCTGTAAATTTACCTCCGAAAATCGACGAAATCGCGTATATGTAAAGATGACCATTCGGGAAATTCTAAATTCGCAAATTTGAATTTTCAGAAATTCGACAAATATACCTTCGAGATCATAATCTTAACGTTTATCTTATCCATGTTTGGATCATGTGTTTCAGTAAAACACATGATCCAAACATGGCACCCTTCGGGATGCAAATATGGCACCCTTAATAATGGGCTGTTGTAAAGGCGAAGAAAACGGGAGGGACAAGGGAAATAAGAAGAAGATACACAGATTTGTTTATTAAACAAAATCGGAATGATACCAACGATATTTGTTCTGATTGCCTGGATGTCCAGAGCTAGTAATCTAACGTTCAAATAAGGGTGTATCTAAATCACTTTCCTACCGAAGCACTATCCATCTGCCTACAATTATAAAGAACCAAAGTCTCGGTACGTATGCTAAGCGTGCTTAAATCAAATTATATTGCGTATCCGACTGCTTTATAGGCGGCGAGGGGTGGCGTAGGGCGGCTGGGGGACTGTGGGGGGTGTAGCGGGGGTTCAGATAATGGGAATGGGCAAAAAATTACGTGGGCGTATCCAGGGGTAGGCTGACGTCATAGCAGCCACGTGACGTAGAGAGGTGTTCATATCCACCGGGAGAGTTCATTAAGCAATCATAAGGAGTCGATTCACGATCGAACGCGACGGGACCAGTGTTCTCGGGGCTCACTGCTCACCCGTGTGCGGCTGTGTTTACTATTGAAGATATGCCTGGCAACATTGTTCATTATCTTTGGTGAGCGGGAGAAAATATTCACGGCATTCAAACCCGGCTAGGGCAAATTAGTTTATGGAAAAAACGTTAAAAATCCAACGAAATGAACTAGTAAAGTATATGTTTATATTTTGAGAGGAATAACCTTATAAATTTTGCAACCATACAAAAAGAGGGTTAGATGAGCCACCATAAACAAGATTTAGAGAACTGAGACGACAACGCCGGGCATGACATTTTGTAATGAAACGATTTACAAATTCTTTCTTTCTAATCTTAAAATTATGGATGAAAGAATTCGTCCGTAAGTATAAAGTTTATTGAAATATATAAATTGACTAAATTTTGTAAAATAATAATGACGAGTCTAAAATCTCAGCGAGTGGCCAAACCTCGAAGATAAGTTTGCAAACAATTATATTATCACTCAGACATGGCTGAATCACAATTATCAAGGGGTGGGAACTCCCTGCCGTAGTGCTGCCGAACGGAGACTGATGATATTGTCGAGAGGCTACTGGAACGATTTCTCATGCGTATAGATGGTGTTTTCATTTGCAATGTCAAATGTCATAGACAATATTTACTTACTTTTATTCATGTATTATTATTTATTTATTATTATTTACTGATTTTTATTTAGTTATTACTATTTACTCACTATTTCTTGTTAACAAAAATACGGACACCCTGTGATTGTGGCTAATTGGAACACAGATACTTCATGATAGTTATTTGGGTTACAATGAAATTATTATTGTTGTAATCTATAAATGTACGGCCCAACTTAAAGATTTACTGTAGATTTTATAGTTGTTCATAAGAACTTAAATCATTACAATATAGCAAGGATGGAAACAGCAGAGGAGCACTAACGGATGACAAGTAAAACTCAATTCTCATTCACTGATTTCCAAAGATGTTCGACGACGAGGAGTAGATATGCTCACACATATAGAGGGCGCCATCTGAAAAGTCCATTGACCAAATATATACGCATATTTATTAAAAAATAAATAAATATCGATGGAAAAGACCCTATATTCAAAGAGGAAGATGAATATTTTCATAAAATTAAAAACACCACTCGACTGTGTAATAAAGTAGTGATTTACAAAGCGGGTTTGTCATTTAATATGTAAGGTCAAAAATAGGACATTAAGATGTCGTTGTAGCCGCAAATAGTAGATTTTTTTCTACGAAGATTTTTCAGGAAAACCGGTGCAGCGCTCCACCAAACTGAAATATTCCTGAAAATCTTCATACAAAAAACAACAGCAATAACGATGTATTTTTCAATCTTAGCACCGAGTTTTTGCTTCCTTCGATAGAATGAATATTTTTTGTTACATCAACATATTACCTCAACCAGGAAATAGTTTAAACATGCACGATATAAACAGTCACTCCAATCAGCCCTAACCGACATTTGTGGATAGACAATATATTGCTAAAATGATTTCTTCAAAAGATTGGTATTCACTTTCTGGCGTCATTATTAATAAATGAATTAGTATTCTGTATACTCCTGACAAGGAAAGCATCGCTTTTGAAACATGTTGATATGTATATATTAACCGTTTGAATGCCAATCGGCGATATTCGTCGATTCGTGTATTTACGGAGATTGCCGATCGTCGATTGCGTCGGTCGTGTTTTAAATCGCGCGTACGTCGGGTGTGCTGCTGCGGCGTTGGTAAATATTATCGTAATATTATCTTAATAGTTGTATGAAAGTAATAAACGGTTTAAAATTCGGATTCACTTATTATTATTTTTATTTTAGGTAATTTAAAAATTATAATGCTGATATTTGTCCAACAATTTCATTCCATAAATCCAAACTGCAGAAGCTTCCTGGAAAGAATTTACGTCGCTGTGTGGTCTGTAGTAATAAAGATGGTGATGGGCTGCGTAGATCAACGACAATTTGTGCGTATTGTAAGAAGGGCGTCCACACGGCGTGTGCTGGAAAGCACAATTGTTGATTTTTTTTGATATTCATTTTTTTTTTTTAATAAAATACTGTGTTCATTTATACAAGCGTTTTATTTCAAATATTTCAATATTTTTTAATAAAACACCGAAAAAATCATCAAAATCAATGGAAATTCAAAGAATTTACGGGATTTAAAAAAAATACATTTTCAAAAAAAAAAAAAAATTTTTTGGTGGCATTTTACAAGCCACTATATGATTTTTTTGGCACTCAAACGGTTAATAAAGTGGTGATTACGAAGTAATTTTTAATTCATTTATTATTTGTATAATTACAAAGTATTAAATTAAAAATCAATTTGTAAATGTACCGGGTCCACGTGCCGCAGCTGCCGCATAATTAACACTAACCAACAACAATAACAACATTAGCCAAAGTTCGATCTAACCGACGCAAAAAGGGTAGCAATATTTCGAAAATTATAGCCCGATAAAAAAGGCGACGCAAAACAAAATTCGTTAAACATTGCAGGGAATAATTTTCCTTCGGGCAAGGGAGGATCGGCGGCGCGACGCCTCTCCTGCGTTGGTAGGGGTTGTGGGAAGATAGGTAGATGGGGGGGGTGTGACGTCACCATTATTACGTCACAGCCGCTCCAGGAACCAAGGGCGCCCTTGAAAGTCGTCCCGAGAGGAGAACTGATTCAATTTATCTTCCTAGAATCGCAATGGAGGCTGGTTAGACTGAAAATTCATATTTTTAAAGCGTACGTTTCTCTCTACAGATATAGACTACTAATACGTGTTTATAAGGCTTCACTCTCACTGCTAGGATTCGGGCGGATATCATAAAAAGGTTAACAGATACGTACCGTAATTTTAGTTCAGCCGGTTAGGGTTGTTTTCTTTCGTTTAAAATATCAAAATTGCTTTCAAGAAATGTCTTTTTGAAAAAAATTGTGGGTTCGAAGTTATCCCCCGTTATTTTTAAGAATAATATTATTTTATAATTCAACTATTACGAGTATGACAAATATATTCTGACTACGTTTTCTTATTATTCTTATCATATTGTTATCCAGGACTTCGCAGAGAGCAGTAAAGCAATGGGTTTTTACCCAGAGCTGGTGATGTAGGCTGTTTCAGGTATACTTTATATTTACTTTGTTCATAGTAAATATTGTCCTTTAATTAAGTCAATCTTACCAACAAGCCTTCTATCGATATGCTTGGAGTAACCCTAAGTAACCTGGGGCGCTATTCCTTAACTTTTTCCTTAGGGTTAAAGCCGTCTTACTTAATTGCGGTTCCAGTTCTCTCGGATGACAGCTGAATTCAGCGAGCGACATTCATAAAAAATGTCAACATTTGCGATCTTTCAATAAGAGAAAAACTCAATATTAAGTATGTTACCAATTACGTTATTATTTATTTCAAGCATAATTAGCCAGTAAACATTTTTAAACATTATATAGATGTTGACATTTTTGACAATTCACGGTACGCGCGGCATAGAGAGTAGTTCGGAGTGCCTTCGGAATCGAATTCATTGGACTCGGCCGGTCGCACCGACTCTCTTTAATGCCGCGCTTGACGTGAATTGTCGAAAATGTCAACATCTATATGTTTAATAATGTTTACTAACTAATTATGTTTAAAGAAAATAATAACGTATTTTTTACGTATTTAATATTGAGTTTATCTCTTGTTAAAACTATGCAAATATTGAATTATTTAATGAATGTCATTCGCTTAATGACATCTGACAGCTGTCATCCGAGAGAACCAGAACCGCAGTTAAGCCTAAGGAAAGAGATAAGGAATCCTCCTTAAAAAGAACGGGAATTGCGATGCAACTCAGGTATAGGGACTCCATCCAAGACAGAGTCAAGTTAGCCTCTCAGAAGCTGGGCGTACTTTACAGGGGCCGCAGATACTTAAATAGTACACAAATGCTGACCCTGTACAAATAGCAAGTGCGCCCCATTGTAGAATTTTGCAGCCACCTCTAGTCGGGAGCCCCAAAATATCTGAAAAACCCTTGACTCTGTGCAGAAACAGGCGGTCCGTTTGATAGATTTGTCTATTTTAACAGTCAGAGGTATGAATGCTATTCTTGTTCTACCGGTATTTCAACGGAAGATGCTCTGAGCAACTAACGTCATTGATCCCTTCGGCACCGGTGCACAGTCGGGAAACACGCCAAACGCGCGCCCAACGTTTGAGGACCCCAGCCTCTGTGTTTCCTCCCTCCTACAGCATGGGTCTCTTCAAGACCCAGGTTCACCTCTTCCTATATTCCAAAATGTCCTCCACATAGCATCCTCGAAGATGACATAGACTTTGAAAGAAATAACTGTAAAAAATAAAGAGTAACGTTAAAAAAATATATGTATTTCATATTATGTACATTAATTTCAATATTTGCTAAACGTTTTTAATATTATAAAATCATATTCCATGTCTTCTGAATTAACATTTTTAGTATTGCAAAATGGTCTCTTGAATCCTACATGGCGACCAAGAAAGAATGAAGAGATTTTACATTAAAGATTACATCACGTTTTCGGAGAAAATCTAATATAATTTCATCCAACAATTGGTATTTACTTTGTGGCGTCATTATTAATTAATCAATTAAATAATATACTTTGCTTACACCACATTATAAATATACATAAACATCTACATATTTCGACAGCAATGTTGTCATCGTCAGGAATATATGAATACAAAAATAATAAAATAAAAATAAAAAATAAATAATATAAATAATAATAAATGTCGAAACATGTAGATGTTTATGTATATTTATAAAGTGGTGTAAATAAAGAATATTTTTTTAATCAATCAAATGTAATTCCGTTTATTCAGACCACCATAATAACAGAACAACGATACTGTAAGCAATGACAATGAATTTCCACAGGGCGCTTAAGCCCTCCTCATAATACGGAATAAACATCAACTCTAACAAAAAATAATAACAGAAAAATACTTCAAACAAAATGCGCTTTTTGTTCACGCGCAAACAATGGTGTAACGTAAAATTGCGAAAGTGAATTTATTAACCTTAATTGGATAAATATGAAGTTATATTGTGTAATTAAGAATTACGCTGCGACATTGTTGCCGAGCCGAAGCTACCCCCTTCTACATCTCGCCACCCTTGTACCTGGTACTCCGCCAGGTATAACGAACAACGCTGCACATATACTACAAAGCACAATACAAGTGTAACAGGGATCCGATTAAAATCACAGAAGCTATGGAAGCATTTTATGGATTTGCTGAAACAAGAAATTGGTTTGCCACTGGTAAGATCACCCCTAAATCATGGTTCTTAACACCTCGACTCCGGTGATGGGTCTGATTTGACCCAGTGTTTTTTAAATAAAAGATTTTGTCGCAAATATTTCGTTTAGGCTAATTTCCTCTTGTCTATTCTTTTATCAAATATTTACCCACATCTCGACTCAAAAATGATTAAAATCGGACACGTTTTAAATAAGTTATTAGAATAATTGTGTATAAAAACACGCAAAAACTCTATCTCTTCTCATTTGAATTTGAGCAGCCGACGAAACAGTATATCTCTCGCTCTATCCTTCCGTCTTTGTCTCTCGCAGTCCTTAACACGCAGATGTTGTCAACCATTCGGGCACATTTCTAGTATTGTGATTATATTTTTATAACTTTGTTTTAATTTTTTTTATTTCGTACCATACTAACGCAATGGCAAGGCAACATTATTTAGCTGATAATGAGATTGAAAAGCTACTTAACAGTGAGATCAGTGATGATGGCGACTTGGAATTCGAAGCATTGGATCCAGAATTTGAAAGTGATCCGGAAGACATATTACTAGAGGAAATATCTGAAAGTGAAAATGGAAGTGATAATGCAGTTAGTGTAGGAAATCTGAGTGAATCCGTTGCAGATCAACTTGTCAAATTCCGGATTCCTTTAATTTTTTAATGAAAATTGTTCATTTAAATTTGTTTTGTTGAAAAATAAAAGTTTTAGTATTTTTAACTAAAATGTATGTCATTCAATGGTTTTAATTGTGACAAATAAATGTGTGAGAAAATTAAATACTCAAATAAGAACGCCATTATATAATATTTTCTAATATTTGCATAAGCAATCATCATATAATATGGCTATAAATTTAATTTATTTTCTTTTTACACATCTTTCTATTAGAGGTACAGCCACAAGGAAGAATTAAATAAGTGATTTTATTTCTGGTATTTTAAATAATACATGATATACTTGTAAATGCACACCATCGATTTCCCGAAAATGTTAATAAATATATAAACAAAAATGTTCGCTTCCACTGACTTCATGGGTCGAGTCCTTATCCCCCCTCCCGCACTGCCCTCCTCATTCCCCTGACCGCTGGCAGCGGTTGTCTACGTTGTCTAAGACGCGACCGATTTAGTCGTGGTTTTGCTCTCGCGCGGTATGCCCGCGCTGCTGCGTATCGAAGAACCGCAACATTTACGGAATACTCATTTCTAAAACATCTATCTTTATACAAGAAACACGAGGGATATGTTATGAGTTTATGAGGAATTACATAATATCATATAAAAGTAAGGATATGAACGAAAAATGCATAAAAAAGCCTTTTATTTTCATCATTTCAGCCGGGTCTATCCCACCATCGCCGAATGTGTTTTATTTTGAACCTTCGGGTATTACGTGTTAAGGATATCAACGAGACCGTAGCCAACAGATCTAAATCAGAGCAGAATTGGCTAGAAATACCCCCATACATATGAAAAGGGTCCTCTGCAGCAGGGATACAAATCTCCAACTTCGTGTGCGGTTGATCAGATGCTACGAAGTCATACGCAATGAAAACTCAGATAAGCACTGCGATAGCTTAGCTGATAAAGACGTGTTCACGAAATAGCCTGAACAGAATGATAAAGTGTCTAACGTTCTTTAACGAATGGTGAAAAATTCTAAACAGACGGCCTCCATGGTCGAGGGGTAAGGCTCTCGACTACGAATCCGAAGGTCGCGGGTTCAAATTCCGGCGTGCGCGAGTAAATTTTACATAATTAATTTGTGTTGTTTCACAATTAATTAATTAAAAATAATAGTGTATTTGCGCACGTTCCAGAGTGGAAGATACTCTTAGTATCGCCCTGGTGAAAGTCCACCATTCAGAATTGAAACGTTGCTTGAAATGGCTTTTAGCCGTGTTTGGTGACCAGATCTGAATAGGTATTTCCCTACCTTCCCCTCACCGTTACCTTCTGCCTCACAACATTCCCCAATTGGTCACATCATCACGAGGAGCGACAAAATTTGTATTTAATACAATAATTTTTTAGGGGTACCCACCAGTTCAAACGCAGTTCCGTTTTTTTTAAATGGCTATACTTTGCACATTCAACATTCGTATTCATTCTTAGGGACCAATTGACAGGACTTAATAGCACTTGTACACATTTAATTATTTTCAGACTATTATATTTTTAAATTATTACTATTATTCAGTTTACTTTCATCCTTCCCCTCCCAGTTCCACGCCTCACCACCATACATCAGGTACGCTGGTTATGTACTTTGTATATATATGGTAATATTATTTGAAATATTAATATAATTTTAAATGTAAATTAATTTAGGATTTTTTTCAAGAAATTATACTGTTCTGTTCTGTTCTGATTCAGGTGGAAAGATAATTATATTAGAAGGGTCTCAATATTTTTTCATCCCTACCGATCTCCGTTTTTTTATGAAAATCCACTAAATGTATGAAATGTCACAGTCGGGATGAGATATTTTGTTACTTTGAAGTTCAGCTATGGAAAAGCTGAGAGCTTTTGGTAATTTGAACTTGGAGCTTTTACATTTACTTGTCGTGGGATCACTCTCTACTGGGCTTTTTTCGATACAGGGAGGTCCCAGAGTTTCACAAAACGCCCTGATTTACGAATGCTCGTTTTAAAACAATACCAAGCGGTAAATTGATATGGGAGTACCTACCTAATACTAAATATCTAACATAATATGAAACTCTAATTAAATAATTGTACAAAAAAAAACCTTTTAGACTGGAGCAATGAAAACCAGTCAGTGGGTGAGTTGGCATCGCGTCTTAGTCTCACCCAGGCGTCGTAAGTTCAATTCATCAGCTGGCTAAGTCCTCGATCAATACAACACAAGCAATATCTTCCGCTTACTTTGATATTATCATTAGTAACCAGGTAATATTTGCAAAATAATTTAGAAAGATATATGTAAGATCCCACCCAGGCTTCGCGAGTTAAATCCCCAGGTAGCAAAATTTTCCATCAACGCACAATCAACATTTTCCGCTTATAATGATGGCAGATAGGAAATCAAAATTTGCAAGGTTATTCGTAACCTGATTTTTTCTATCCCATTTAAAAAAAAATACACAACAATGATTAATTACCAGAAAACATATTTAAATCATCGAAAATGGAATGCAGAAAATTTATAGAAGAAAAAAAATCCCGGTCGTAGCCGGGTAGTAAAACAAGTCGAATTAAAATTATGTATATATATATATATATATATATATATATTTATAGAGTTCTATAAAGTAAAAGAAAAAACCTTTTTGTTAATAACAGTGGAAACGAAGGTAAGGGAGTTGAGCCTCCCACATGTTAAACCTGATATTTTCCAATTAATACATTTCACCGTCCTTCGTATAATTCATTCCCATTTATTTTAATTCTGGAATAAAATAAAACAATGATTTTATAGCTACTTTAGAGGATTGTTTTCAAAAACGAACTAATTAATTGTATTTACTATAACCTTAATTCAAAGACAAACTATATTACAATAAAGATAGAAAGAACATAATAAGACTAAAAAAAAAAAAGAAACAAATCCCAAACACAAAATTGTTTACTGTATAAAGGCATAACAAAAAGTTGCCCAAAGAAGCGAAGCTAGCAGTCCACAATGGATTGCTGATACCAACCCTGGTGTATGGCAGTGAGGCATGAAACTGGCAGAGGAATGATGAAAGTAGACTGAATGCTGTAGAAATAAGATCTTCGAGGCGAAAGTGTAGTAAAACCATAAATGATCGGGTGAAAAATTTTGAGATTCGTAAATAATGAAAGACTGATATAAGCGTAATGAGTAAGATTAAGAAAGACTCTTAAATGGTTTGGGCATGTAGAGCGAATGAATAAAGAATGGGTGTAATGAGAATATATGACTCGAATATGAATGGAAGAAGAAGCCGGGGACGTCCGAGGAAGACATGGAACAATCAAATAAATCAAATACAAAAGTCGGAATAGCAGAAGAGAGTATGAGACGTTGAATGAATGTGAATAAAGAAAGAAGTGTATGCCAAGATCTAATTGTTTGGCGGTCCGTCCTCTCTGCCTACCCCTGCGGAAAAACGGCGTGATGGTTAGTTAGTTAGTTAATAAAGGCATTAAAAGGTATAACTTACATCCCAGTGAGATAAATAAAATTTGCTAGATAAAGCAATATATAAATTAAAATGTAAAAATATGTAAGTTTACTAAGACTACATTAAGCGGAATTATTTAGATTTTATTATTTTTTTTAAATAACATTGGAAAATAAATCAACTTAACCGCCCGTCCCTTGGGTTATTATTCAAAAAGTAGGTAAAAAAAATATCGCAATAATAATACGTGTTTACAATATACCAACTTGGGGAGAGACGAAAATACCCGAACACATCCGTTAGCTTCGATTGACCTCGAAATACTAAACGAGATGGCGCAGGAAAAAAATTGACGTATTTTGTGGATTTCGGGTATAGTTTTTTCGTACCTGAACGTACGGGATACGGCTTGTTGCTTTCGGGCGATAATATGGCGACCGTATCACGCGCGTTCGTATGAGTAAGGTGGTTAATTTATATAAATAGCATATTTTTCAGCCGATTGATCGACATACACAATTACGTATTCTGGGGAAAATCAAGAAAAATGCTCAAGTTTGGAATAACTGTATAATTTTAGAGTAATTTATTTGTAATCTCAAGTGGATTAGAGCGCAAGCTCCCGGATAGACCATGGGGTCCTGGGCTCGAGTCCCAGCTGCTACCGTTACCTTTGACTTTTCAGTTTCATGTTTAATTTTGAGAGTTGTTAATATTATCTTCAATGATTAACAAGATAATTACATTTATTGCCCTAGCACATTGTAAATAATGATAAATAAATCCTCGTTGAAGGATAATTCAATGAATTGCTGGAAATCATTTTGATTCGGCTTCAATAAACACGGGTTTATTACCTCATCCATCATTTCACAATCGGATTCTTTGCAATTTACCGGCGAATTTTTTTAATTACATTTCGCGGAAAATGTAATATATTTCCCGGGGCGCAGAAGGCAGAAGGGGTGGGGGTGGGGGTGTTACGGCAGGGGTCTCGTGAAGCATTCACGCGACCGTCGGCCGACACGAGACCCGTTCACGTGACGCCTTCAATTATTCACATAACACGGTCTGCAACCGGCCAACAACCAACCCGGGGAGCTCCTCTCTCAGAAGGCTGCCTGCTGCTTGCTCTGGCACATTCGTTACATCCATATATAATAGAAACAAGGGGCACGGACCATCATTTGTAAAAGTGTCGCCAACATCGTTCAACTTATAATACAAAAATACGCACAGCGGCGTCCTGCCTTTGTTTTGACCTACAAACCAACCGCAAAACTTTTATTGATTCCGCAGCTGTGATATTCATTTGATATACAGACGCAAGTCTCAGAAAACTAGAGCAGAGTCCCCCAATCTTTTCATCACCCATGTTCTCCATCATGATATCTTTTTAATCTTGTTATACGCATACTTTACGTATTATATCATTGTTCACCTGACAACAGGTCCCGAGAAACCTATAAGTGTTATAACACTAAAATAAAATGGCAAAAAACTATTAATCCATCTATAAGCCCATAAAATAATTGAACAGTTCATTTTGACGAATGATTCTTTCAACGATCTACCTACGACAAATTTGAATTCACGAATAAAATTTATATATATAGTAAATTCGAAAATTACTTAACCGGTTTCGCTGAAAATAGCACAACTGTTGCTATAACGTTTTAAAATTAGTATGAAAAACATTGAACCCGCCATGTTTTATTTAGGTTAGCCCATAGATATAACACTCTGGTTAGACATAGATTGCATATTCAAAAGAGGAACGTTTTTTTGGGTAGAATATTTTCAAAATGGAAAACACCTACTTAAGAACTTTATGATTTAGATATATTTTGAAAAAATAAACGTTTGGAATGAAATAAAATATTCAAATGAATGTTTCTTTATTTGGAGATAGTTAGTTACTTTCGCTGTCAAATCAATTATGGCACCCTAATGACAAGCAAGAATTCCCAACTTCATAACTTTATTCCAAAGAAAAATTCAGAGCAAGGCCGGGTACACATCACCTATTTACTCATAAAATATGTGTGTTGCCCTTGTCTCGCATTTCAGCCCTTCACCGCCCCCATTACCCCTCGAGACCACTACCGGCCCCTTGGAACTCTCCAATGCCCCTTGAGGGACGGTACCGCCCCCTTTGGGAACCTATGGTCTAGAGATTCTGAGTTCGAGTCTCAGTCACGACCATACCTTTTTTTGTGTCTTCTTCCGTTTCTGTCATAGAGTTTAAATAATTTACGGATATTAAATATTTTTTGATTATTTGTATAAGTTTAATAATCTACCTTTCTATATTGACTGCAAGATTCTACCCGAATTTATTTTCGATAGTGTCTCGGATATACCTGTCCGATGTTTATAATATGGGACATCTATTGACCTTTTCTACAAGTCTAGGATTAATATTAAATGTTTGTGTCTTAAACGATTACAAAAATATTACAATGAGGTTTATAAGCTTCAATAAGTTATTCCAGTAAAAAAATTAATGTGTTGTAAAAACAAAAAAAATGTTATGTTGATTGTTCACGCGAGAACTAAATCTGCCCGGGAGAGACCCCTTCTTAGAAATCTCCATAAGCCAGAACCATTGCTTCGTAGGAATACAAAAATAGAATTGTCATAAAATGCTTGGGTAAGAAAGAGTATCTAACCACGCGTTACGCTATGCTTGGGATATTCTTCATATTTCATTATTTATGAAAAAAGGAACATTCAATTAATTAGATACGGTCATGTGCTTAGTTTGGCAGTCGAAAACCATGTAAAATTAAGGAATAAAGAAAAAAATTGCGGTACGCCTAGCTCGCCCCCGCCCCTCTAATTTTGTTTTTTTTTTTTTTTTTCCTTTGTGTGTTAGGGCATCTCTATGTAATATTTTCTCTATGGTTATACAGTTAATCGATAGTAGAGATGTTGATACATAAATGAAATGGGTTGTCACCGCGGTTCCAGTTACCGGAGACCGATGAGGAACCGATTCTTTATCCAATTACTTATTAACCGGTTCCTCTTATTATTTTTCGTTAATTTTTCAACCGGGGGGAGTGGTTCACGAAATTCCGAGGAAAAAGAACCTGTCCCTCAAAAGTAACCGTTTCCTCAGAGAAACATTACATTCAGGTACCATTGACAGCAAAGGAACCGGTCAAAATTTGGAAGAGGTTAATAATAATTCCAACATACTTTTGTAAAATTTTGAGAATTGGCATTTAGCGGAACTGTTCAAAGGTCAGAAGTTCAAAATGGCGCTTGATGCCAATTCAATGATCATCAAATATGGCGAGAATTTCAAACACCCCAACCTTTTTTGAAATTTTCACATTAAAATTTAAAAAAAAAAATATAATAATTAAAATTTTAAGTTCTGGCTAAATTACCGCAGACATCTTACATCATGTGCAGTACAACTAAAGTGATTGTTAAACTACCGATTTGGTTATACAAAAGACGAGGCAACCGACCCTAAAGAAATAGTATTTAATCTAAAGTAAAAATCCACATGAATTTTGCAGAATTGAAATGACTAGGACAAGGCAACTATTCTTCGCAACGTGTTCCACCTTTATAAAATCAATTAAAACGTGTAAGTACTTATATCGAACGCAATAAAAAAAAATTGTGGAAAGTATAGAAAAAATAATTAAAATATACGTATGTCTGCGTGTGTTTATAACGTGCTCAGTGGTGTGGTAGTGAGCGGGAGGCGTACGGCGTGTCGATCACCGTGCCACAATGCGCAATCATCAGTAGTATCCAGCGGTCCAATACAGCCGGCAGTAATATCTGCCGGTTGTATTGGATGTAACATGCGGTTTAAACGAGGCCGATGTTTTTTCGCGCAATAATGAATTACATGTCATACAAAACGCTATTTAACATGAGTTCTAGAACATCCACTAAAAAGTATACGAGGAAACAAAACTATTAACAGTAATAAAACTATACTAGTATAATGTATGTCTCTTAATATATAAAATAAATAATAGACTAATACATACAAACACAGAATTCATTAAAAAGTCACAAGTACAGACACACTTTACACGATAACGTGATAATATACATTTAAGCGTCATACATATACAATATGGCAAGCAATCCATTAACTACGAGGGGGACAATTTATAAACTCGTAATTGCTTTCTAGAAGAAATTAAAAAAAGAAAAAAGGAATATTTAAAAGGAAATTGTTCCACATTAAATTAATTTAACAAAATAATTCAAATGTATAAAATTTTTACGTATTTATTTAGGTTTTTTCTGGAGTAAAAGAAAAATATATTTACATAAGTAACTTAAATATTACAAAATTCTAAATGCGTACCCTATACAGTGAGTGTACAACACCGCAAATCGGGAATTTTCTAGCACCGTGAGGGAAGGGGTTAAGATTTGCCAACTAATGCGGTTTCGGTGGCAACAGAGCTGACAGGTGAAAATGATCAATTTGGCTCATTAAGCCGACAGGCTCGTCCATTTTCCTATACCGGATATGCTATTTTGACATCGCTTCTTCCGCTAATTGGTTAATGCAGCGGCGGTGGCTGAGAGCCTTTCCGTGTTTTTACAAAAGCCCGAATCGGACGCTGCATTATAGATGCATCTCGTTGACAGGGACAGTCGTGTAGCAAATAAAATGGGGCTATCTAATTGCTAGAGAGCTTTGTTTGGGGATTGTAAATTTTATAACACAGCATATTTCTTCAATAAAATTAATTAACATTAAACCAATACGAAAAGGGATCAAGAAATGATATAGATTGCATAATATATTATGAAGAGTTACTTAATACAGGTGATGTGGAAAATATTCACATGACCCTCTAACCTGACCTGACCAGTTTTCCCAGGGGCATTTTCGGTTCTACAGGAGACGTATCAGAAGCCTGTGTTGGCGGCCCCACGTGAATCTCAGCTATCCATAAGCCGTAAGCAGTAGTGCAATAACCCACCCATTGGATTAATTTCAACAGAAGTTAGGGAAAGTAAAACGCACTTCTACCACGTTGACACGCAACCCACCCATTGGATTAATTTCAACAGAAGTTAGGGAAAGTAAAACGCACTTCTACCACGTTGACACGCAACCCAGCCATTTGCAACGCGTTAGAAGAAGAAATAAAAAAATAAATAAAAAAAAAGAATATTACATATCCTCAAAACCTCTTGGCATTTCGGTGGTGTGGAGATGAATTGACCGACATTGGATACGAAACTGATGGCTGCCGAATGCGAGGAATTGAAAGCCAATCACAAAAATGGGGCAGCAGTAGAGAAGATACTGTACTGATACTGTTTTATTCCATTTTATGGTGGAAGCGTCACTAGGCATCGAATTATATTTGCATACATACATATACTTGAGCCTTTTTTCTCCATGAATGGATATTTATGACATTTTATTCATTATATTAGGTTGGGGAAAAAGTAATTTCGTATTTTTCGCTTTATTTCAATGCTTTATAAAAAGTGTTACAATCATCTGATTTAAGTCAAATATGCGCCGTTCTGTTTGATAACTTGTTGCCAACGAGAATCCAACTTTGTACTCTCGTAGAAGCCCTTGTCCCTATTGGCAAAAAACACGGACAACCAATTTTCACAGGCCTCTATTGAGGCCAAATTTGTACCCTCGAGCAAGTTGGCCATAGACAGGAACAAGTGGTAGTCATTTGGTGCCAGGTCCAGACTATAAGGTGGATGCATAAGAACTTCCCATCCGAGCTCCCGGAGCTTCTAGCGCGTCATCAAAGATGTGTGCGACTTGGCGTTGTCCCGATGAAACACGATTCCTCTCCCATTCACCAATGCTGGCCGCTTCTGTTCGATTGCCAGCTTCAAACGGTCGAGTTGTTCATAGTAGAGGGCAGAATTGAGCGTTTGGCCATAGGGGAGCGGCTCATGGTAGAGTATTCCCTGCCAATCCCACCAAACACACAGCAAGACCTTCCTGGCCGTCAGTCCTGGCATGGCCACGGTCTGGGCCGCTTCGTTGGCTTTCGAACACGATCTCTATCACTTGACATTGTCGTAAGTGACCCACTTTTCATCACCAGTCACCATCCGCTTCAGAAATGGGTCGATTTTGTTGTAATTTACAATTTGCAATTTTGCAGCGATTCGCAGATGGAAATTCGATCGATGAGGTTTTTTTGCGGCAGCTCGTGTGGCACCCAAACATCGAGTTTTTTTAATCCAGCCTTCTGCAAATGGTTCAAAACGGTTTTATGATAGACAATCAGCTCCTGGGCAATGCTACGACTGCTAACATGATGGTCTATCTCGATATTTTTCATGATTTTACCGACATTTTCGACGACAGGCCTGCCAGAGCGTGGTGCATCATTCACCTCCACTACACCAGAACGAAATGGCTCGAACCACTGTTGTGCAGCTTTCAGGTAGTAAAAATGTAAAATATGGCGAATTTTTTCCTTTGAGACCTCCATACTCGACGCACGATAGTTCACGACTGAACCGACCAAGCGCAATACTGTCAAAGAAGCGTTTGTAGTATACACTCATACCTTTTCAACACCGTATTGTATGATCCGATGTGACCAATAATGAACGAGAGATACTTAGTTGAAAAAAAAGGGCGCGAAATACGTAAATTATTTAGTTATTAAAAAAATTATTTGTAAAAAGTGTAAAATGTATGTGATGGAAAAATGGGCGTGGCTTACAGAAAAATCCAATGACGAAAGTTGATCTGAAGGATCAACTTATGTATGCCAGCTGTTGTAACAGATCAACAAATGAGTGTGGATCAACAAATGCAAATGGATCAACAAAAACTTGGCGTACCGTCGCGTCTGATCAACATAGTACGAGAAGGGATCTATATATATTTTAATTTTTTTTTTATCTTGCTTTGGCTACTTTGGAAATATAAAACAATGACAAAAAAGTATTAATTTAACTTATAAAAGACAAATTTACGTTAGAACACAAATTATTATGATTCGATCAGGTTAGGTATTTTAGCGAGAGAAGGGTTATTCCTTAATAAACATAATGTTTTTAAAGAGAAAAAAAAGTAGCGTTTATCAAAATCTTCTCAGAAATATAACATTTTTCTGACCGCCCTACGTATGTTTTACAGAATATTTTGAAATGTTGAATGTCCTCAAAAAATATCTAGTAGGTTTTTATTATAATGCCGAGAAGAAAGTTAAATGCGGAATACAAAACTTTGATTCGGTTTATTTTTAAAAAACCTGCCGGGAATCTCCACTATTTAAAATTATTTCAAAAAAATTATTATTTTGTAAAGCATACGAAGGACGGTCAGAAAGTAATATTTCAGATTTGATTTTGATAAATGTAATTTTTATTTTACTAAAAAATAGGTGTAAAAAATATATAACAAATATTTTTTCTTTAAAAACATTATCTTTATAGTATTGCGCAGTGGGGTGCATTGCTCTGTGACAAAATGTAGACTGTGCAGTTTTTCAATTTTGTATATGAATTGTACACTGAATATTTTAAAGTGGCCATTTTGTTATCATCTTCCGGTAATTGGGGGGTCAACTGAATAAACAACCGTACAAGTTCCTTACCAAATTCATGGAAAACATGGGTTTGGTATTTTTTTTAATTCTTTCTGTATTCATTTTTCTTGAGATAGACACAGCTTTTCAGCCTTTATGGAGTGCACGCCACTGGTATTGCGTTATTACACATTATATTATCATGATTTTGAATTAATAAATAATCCCTCTCCCCTTTAAATTCAAAGCGAAATTTCGTATGACACAGAACCGCTGGCTGTCAATAAGGGCTGAAAACCTGTGACTACCCCAATAACAATGAACTATTAAAATAAATGCAATGATAACGAAAAAAATTGAAACCACAGATTTCTAAGAAAGAGGTAAGATGCTGATTTATTCATACGCCACAATAATCAGCGGAAGATGATAATTATATGCCAATTTTATAATAAATAAAGGAACTATAATTCATCCCTGAACTTGAAAAACTAGACAGCCTACCTTTGGTCATAAAGCAATGCACGCCACTGACACACGCGGAAGACAAGACGAAGGAAAAATTATTATTATTATGTTCCTAATGTTAAATACACGGACAGCTTTGTGTAAACCTCTGAGAAAGAACCTTTAGAAAATTATTCCCCGTGTTAGAGGTTAGAAGCTTCTTAGAAAATAATCCTGGGCTGATTCATTTAAGGGAATCCATCAACTAATGGATTCTGCGAACAGATCACTAGAATAACACCGGTCTCGACGGGATCATGCTACCAATAATACCTACGGTCCATAATCAATTTTCTGTAAGCTTGATAATAATAATTTTTATTTTTTTAATTTCTTATATATCGAAAAAAAATATTCATATAAGAAACACATTTGATGTAAAATTAAGGTTAAAAGAGTCAAATTTAACAAAAAGATGCATGCACTGGTAAAGATCAATAGGATTTCCCCTTTGAATCTTCCACTGACGCAAAATATCTCCTTATCAGAAGAGATTTTGTTCAAAAGCACGATGCCCAATATAAAGAGTCTTCTATATACCTATCTGCTCGTTTATTCTATTTTTACATATAAAAACCAATACCCGTAGGTGTATACGCTACGGACTAAAAAACTACTGGACCGAATTACGCGTGGTTTTTTGCAAAATGATCCTCGTTGTCAAGATGGTCAATGTCTACATGAGATTTCTAAATATCCCCCTCCCCCCTTTCCCACCTTCCTCTTTTCCAACTTTTGAAACTTTTAATAATACACTCACTGTCCCCCCAAACCCCTAGACTGCGCAGATAAGTTTGTAGATTTGTACGCAGTTTCGGCCGTAGCAATTAGATAGCAATTACGCCCTCGCCGATGTCACGTAATAATAACTGACAGGGAGTAATTAACAACGACATTAGGGATGAATCTCTGCCATTTCGGAGGCCAATTACGATAAAAGCAAATGAGACAGAACCATCTAGCAACCTAACCAAATTAAAACCGTAAATAACGTTTGCTTAAGTTTGATACGTTCAACACAAATTTCAATTTAAAATCACATTTAATATCTATTTAAAGATTTAAATAAAATAGCTGTATAATATAATACGATACCACTGATCATAAAATCTCTAGAGGTGATCTATACCGATTTGAAAGAAAGTGATTATCGCCAATTTACATAAGACCTTGCAGTCTTCTATGCCCAAGACAAGCATACACACATGGAAAAATGATTTAATGAACAAAACACAACAAAAAAATTACACCCGCTACTCATTACACCTAAAATGCATAATTCCCCAAACGAAAACAGCTTTTGCCCAACGACAGTTCTCTTATATTGCTCCCAAAATGTTCAACTCCCTGAGAACTGATACTAGGAAATCGAAATCTATACCGTCTTTATACCATCATTGTTATAAATTATTTAGTTATTTGCAAAAGGAAGGAATTATTTCAAATGTAAAATATATATATGTACAATATGCACAATGTATTTATACGTATCTTATTTTATTTGATTTAATTTATATCTTTACTGAATCTCTACTATTGCTTTTTCTTTCAACATGCAACATTATGTTGTTTTTAAAATGGTTTCGTTTTATTTGTATTTATGTTAACTTAATTTTTATTTTTACATCATGTAGGTACACAACAATTTTATAATACACAACAAACTTCAACTACCATAATACGGGCATGTGCCTAGTTTGGTGTTGAAAAAATATTTACTCTGTACGAAAACTTATAAATTAATAAACAAATATTTTTTTTTTAAATATGTTTTTTTTAAATGTACTGGTATTTTACCCCTTTAGTGCCATTGTTTTTTACTCGTATATACTTAGAAATGCCAAAGAAATATTTTGTTTTTGATATCATTTACCCTTGTCTCGAAAAAATACTGTATCTTTTCGAAAAATTATCCAATTTTAATAATTTTTTCGGTGTTTTCTTAATAAAAACTTGTACAAGGATAATAAAATACAAAGAAAATTATGGAAATATATATTGTGAACAAGGTGGTAGGCATGTGAATTGGGTCAAGGTCACATCGTCATTTTCGCAGTCCGGTACATCCTCCGTATCAGCAAAATAATTGTTACCGTCACTATTATCACCATCACTCAAAATTTGCATTACGCGGTGTGAGCGCACCACAATGTCACTCCCGCTATCACTTTCTTCACAACTTGAAGAACGATCATTTTCACACGAACTATTTTCGTATTCCGACATATAGGGTTAAAAAATATCTTTTTATAATTTTTTTTTATATTGTAATTCCTAAAAATATTATAATTTTAACTTTATGTAACACGTAGAAAGATTTAAAAAAAAATTGCAAAGCGTGCGAGCGACCTCCCCTGCCGCGCGCTAAACAGCAACTGATTTCGCAAGCGCTGTCGCGCTCGTGTTAGTTAGTACGCGCACACGCGCGATGGCGCTCGTCGGTACTCTAACGGTTAAGTTTGAACGTCATCATTGTTAAAAAAAATAAAAAAATTTGGACTGGAGTTCCTTATTAATAAAAAGATAAGTAAAGCGAATGAAAACTGCGGTAAGGTACGTAAAAACGGTCCGTGCATGTTGTGAGTTGTGGGCGATGTGTAAATTCAAATGGTGCTTCGATTAAGCGTATAATTAGCATTTTCCAACAATGCTTAAACCCCCAAGTTGATGGCAAGCAACCATGCGAACATGGAAGGAACTGCATTATTTCAGTTCCGCGAATGCAAATTTTAGGCGACCTTTGAGTGGTGCACGGCAAGTGCCTCGCGCGGGCCAACTTCCCGCTACAAGTTGCAAGTTGCAAGTTGCAAACCTCCCATTACCTATCAATCAACGTCTAAAGCTTTACTAAAGCCACGCAACAATGCCTAGAGTCAGTGCCGAATCTAGGGCGAGCCAAACAACAATCAATAATCTATTTACTTATTTATTCTCGCCCAGAAGGCTTTTTCATGTTGATACATTTATTACATAGTTATACAGAGTATAATAATGCACATAAAATAATAATTAAAATGTAAAAGAAGTAAGTAGGTACAATATAAGTAAGTAGTTACAACGTAATGGATAACAGTTTTACCTGTAGTTACATTATAATTGTAGGTTGTACAAAAGAGTATAAACAAGTGGCTTAGTACATAATATAACATAAGTAAAAAAGAAGTAAGAACGTAGAGACTATGTAAGTAGCTAGTTAGAGCGCAAATGGTAGGGATGGTGTTGTAAAACATGAACAGTTGTAAAGCGTGTTTACAATACAACAAACCTTTATTACGCCCGATTGGGTGTTTCATAGAAACAACATAATAAATACAACGATAAAAAAGGTGAAAATGAAAAAAATATATAAAAACATTCAAATGAACTAAATATATATAATAATATTACCTTAATTAACAAACTGGAAGCAATTGATGTGTTTTTTTTTAAGTCATAAATCCTAAGTTTATACTGCCTATAGACCTTTTCACCAAAACTAATTTTATCTGAAAAGGGAGTAAATCGGTACCCCCTGTGAGATTCAAACTATCTGCTCGACTGCTAATCAAGCGTCCCACCCACCAGGCTACCGACTACCTCATTAATAACGTAACATTATTCAGAGATTACAATCTGTCGCGGGTCGTGGCCTCTCTCATTGGGGGTTCAATCGGAGATTAAAAAGCGACAAAAAATACTGCGTTGTTCTTTCCCATATTATATTTATTTTTCTCTAGATCTAAAGGAATTTAGTCTTATAACTGCACCAGAAAGTAGCGACCTAGCAACAAGAAACAATTTGGCGATTCATTAAAACGTCCGTGGCTAATGAATAATATAATGACGAAAGTTACAGAAAATACGTTATTTCATAAAAAGTATCATCTTCAGTAATTAACTTATTTTAATAACAACTTAAAACATGATAATCATAGAAAAAAAAATCTGTTGGTTCTTGCAAAATATTATTCCGTACAAATTTGTTGTTAACAAAACTTCACATAGCTGCGCAAACGGTCGCCTTGTAGGTTCTAAAGGATTGCACGCTCGGCACGGTTTCCCGCCGAGCGCCACGAGAATGACAATGCATTTTTTTTAAAGTGATACCACACAAGAGTCCCAGCTGCTCCCAACCGTCTGGAGTCAGTGAGACTATGGCATGCCCAATTGGGGTATGTTTTGAGGCTGAAGGTATTAAGAGGGGAAGGAGTTGGGGAAGAGGGAGGTGGGGAAGTACCTGGCTATTCAAATCTGGTCACCGAACACGGCTAAAGCCATTTCAAGCAACGTTTAGATTTTAAATTATGGTCTTTCACCAGGGCGATACTGAGAGTATCTACCACTCTGGAACATGCCGAAAATATACTACAAATTATTTTTTAAATGAATACATTGTGAAATAATACGATTTAATAAAATAAAATTTACTTGCGCATGCCGGGATTTGAACCCGCGATCTCCGGAATCGTAATTAAGGATCGTAACCACCAACCACGGAGAGCGTCGAAAACTATTCCTTAGGGCAGAAAGGTCCATAGACATTCATGACGCACATTCAAATTATATAAAAAAAAATTTGTAAAACAATGTTGTCTCGTGATCTTGGATGATGCATGTACGCGACAAACTTATAACCCGGTCTGAAGTCGATGTAAAAAGGTGTATGTACGTGCCAAACTTATAATCCGATCTGAAGTCGATGCAAAACGGTGTACGAGTATATACGCGCCAAACTTGTAATCCGATCTGAAGTCGATGCAAAACGGTGTATGTACGCGCCAAACTTATAATCCGATCTGAAGTCGATGCAAAACGGTGTACGTGAATATACGCGCCAAACTTGTAATCCGATCTGAAGTCGATGCAAAACGGTGTATGTACGCGCCAAACTTATAATCCGATCTGAAGTCGATGCAAAACGGTGTACGGGAATATACGCGCCAAACTTGTAATCCGATCTGAAGTCGATGCAAAACGGTGTATGTACGCGCCAAACTTATAATCCGATCTGAAGACGGTGCAAAACGAATTACAGCGTTATTTTACGCAAGCATGGCGGGAGCCCAACATCCGCAAGAATTGGAATACTGCAAAAACACGAGACAGGCAATTAATGAATTCCTGCAGATTTTTTAAATACATGTAAAGAAAACCACATTACTTAATGTTAGCGCTTTCTTAATTGCAAATTAATAATGTAATTTCCGCGTTACCGACAGGTTAGTTGGTAGCCCGCTAGATGTCACTACTGACTAAACGGCCGTGACGTTTAACGAGAGCGAAATTTTATGATTGTAGCAATATGCTTTATAATTTTTAAGGAGATAAAAACACCTGAAATAGAGGCTTTAAATGTTGTTTCTTTTGTTTATTGCAGGTGAGTGAATATTTTGATCATCTTAAATTTATTATTTTGTTATTTTTAAAATTGTAAATACCTATTATGAATAAAAGTCTTTTGTTTATTGCAGAGAAACGCAATTAAGTCTTATTTGAACCAAGTGTAACACCATTATATACATAGTTATATATTTCTACTATGTACATTATTTTCACATCTACATTTTTGGATTACTTATTATTATAATTTGTTTGTCCACATTTTTTATATTATTTATCTTTTTCTTCATATTTTTTAAAACGAAAACTTAAACCCCCCCATTCATAATTTGTATGTACATATTACAAACTTCCATTGAAAACTTAAACCCCCGCATTCAGAATTTGTATGTACATATTACAAACTTCCATTGAAAACTTAAACCCCCGCATTCAGAATTTGTATGTACATATTACAAACTTCCATTGAAAACTTAAACCCCCGCATTTATTTGTTAGTACATATTATTTAACAAGATTTAAGAAAGCTTTGACTGCCCAACTAGGAATAAATCCCATTTTACGACAGTCAAATTGACAAGTTTAGTTCATATTAAGTGCCATTATACAAAAATGGAAGGGAAAAAACTAGTATTGACATGATATGACAATATAATATATCTAGAAAAAATATAATAATTAAGTATAAAGGAGATTATGTATATGTGTTTGATAGGTTTATTTGGTTGGTGCTATGAGAAAAAATGCGTGTAAAATGGAATACTAAAAAAAGATAATATTTTATAAGTGAGTAATATTAATAATTGACATGATATGACAATATAATATATCTAGAAAAAATATAATAATTAAGTATAAAGGAGATTATGTATATGTGTTTGATAGGTTTATTTGGTTGGTGCTATGAGAAAAAATGCGTGTAAAATGGAATACTAAAAAAAGATAATATTTTATAAGTGAGTAATATTAATAAGATTGAGTTACGTATCACTCAGTTTTATGAGCCGACGACGAAACTCGGGGATGCAGCCCGAATAGGACGCAGCAAATAATTAATAACATATTAAATATATTTTATCCAGTAAGTACAAAAAGTTACTTTAGTAAATTGTTTATGACCAAACGTTTATCCCTTTTCCTTTCCTTGTTTAGGGTTTTTAATCCAGTTAAGATCTTTTCCCATGTCTAGATGATATTCAGATGTCTAGTTGAAAAAAGAATTACATGAATTTTCCGTAATAAAAGTATACTTCGAAAAATATAGATAACTCGTGTGGTTCTGTTACTTAGCATGTTTTATGTATGAACAAATTCACAGCTTTTCTTTAAATGTTCTTAAATCAGTAATCTTGAGATTTTTGCTACATTCTTAATGTGTCACATTTTATTCAATATTTTTAAAATGATCCCTTTCGCCTTAAGAGAAATATACAAGCTAAAAATATTGCTACAAGCTGTGTGTCTTGTGTCACCACGAATATATGTACTAGGCTTAAAATTCGCTTGGCAAGCGAAGTCTGGAAATGTTTGTTGCAAGCGCAAAAATCGGTTTTATTTATTTTACGAAGAATTTTGTAAGAAAAATTTTTTTTTCACAAATAATGTTATCTATAAAGTAGTGTTTTTTTTAAATTTGTTTCTTGAATGCGTTCATAATTTTCAAATGTAAAAAGATATTATTTAGTAGATTACGCTTATATTTTTTACAACACAATTTAAAAAATTATTTTAATTCTTATCAACGGAATTTCTGAGAAAGGGTTTAATTTATCTAAAGAATATTTTTTTGATTTTCATAATGTTAACCGATTCGTAGTGGAGATTAATCGAAATAGTTATTTCACTGATAACTTCGCCTTAAGCGTTATTTATGCTAAGCGCGCTCCCTCCCTCTTCCGTATTAACATATCCCCTTTTCAAACAATGTTAAATTTCCGATTGGTGAATATTGCCAGGTTTCAATAATTACATATTATTTTTCTGTAATTCAATAATTTAATAAAGTTTAATAACATTAAAATTCGCTTATTAGAGTCAGACGCCTATTGGGAAAAAATCCGATGTGTCCCTATTAAGCGGAATCGACTGTATATTAAAAATATTAAAAAAGCCTTTAATATTTACAACAAGCGTAATGTTGTAATCTGAGACAAAAAAAAAATTGTCTACATTCACTTGAGCCAAACTGACAGGGCCTTAACTGAAGGGTAGAAAAAGTTTTAGCTGCCATGGCGACCAACACAGCTGCGTGATATGACCGTAGATAAAACTCCGCCCAATTATTATTTGATAAGACGTATGGGACATTATTCATTCAACATCGCATTGAACTTGTTGAAAAGCAGAGATAAACCAACAATGTACCGCGTTCCGTAATCCGACCCCTCACAGGGAAATTGACAACCAATTAAACTTCAGAAAAGTCATTTAATTATTCAATTTAATCTTGACGAGTTTCGATGACTCGCTTAACAGCTTATCAAGATGAAAACTGTCGAGGGAATCTTGGTATTTGATTAGGTGTCGATGATATTAAAGCGATGGTGATAAGTTCAAACATGAATTACCAAATACTAATTTATTAATTTTTCTATTTTTTTACTTATTGACGATAGTGATGAAATATGAAACCAAAAAATACGCAGAGAAAAGAGTAACAGTCGCATCTGGAAATCAAACTCAGGGCCTCTGTCTCACCTCTAATAAGACCTAATTATTTTCCGTAATTTTTATCGATGTCATACATCATTTTTAAGATTTTTTAATATTATTCTTAATTAAATTCCCATATGTTTGTTCTATATTGAGTTCTACCCTAATATATTTGCAATCTAGATGAAGTTATCTAAATTTTCAAAAAATGGTACATGTTGTAGGTTCATTTTTTTAATAAACACTAACTTTAATGTTTTTTTAATGCGGATTACAAAACTTCGGTCGTGTTTATTTTTAATAACTTATACGGGAAAGGATTACAATTATTTTACTCGACTTATTTTTTTTTTATTATTACCTTTTTTTTGTTTTTGTTAAACATACGTAGGATGGTCAGGAAAGGTGAAATTCCATAATTGATTTTGATAAATGGCTATGTACCGAAACCACTCAACTGCACTTAAAACACCTCAGATAACATTTTTTTTTCATCAATTTAATATAATGTAATTTAATATTTTGTAAATGAAATCCTCAGCACGGGAAATCTCAGTGAGGATATCATTATTTATTATTTTGTTATAAAAAAAAGATAATAAAACATTATTATTACTATATTATTATATAATATTTTCAAAAGACATAATAAATAGTTTAAAAATCCGAAGACATGAAAAAAAATTTCTCTTTAAAAACATTATGTTTTAGCGTATATTGCGTAATAATATTATCATTATTTCGAATTAATAAATATTTCCTCTCCGACGTCCCTCTCCCTCTGAATTACAGTATGTATCTTTAAGTATAAATAAGCGGGAATGTTAAATTTCGGCGCCAACCTTCCAAGATGTCACCCGATAGACGGCTGGCAGACTCTAGCGGTATTATTTCGAAGCTCATTTGCTGCCCATAAAACTAACAAAATTAAATAAGTGATGTGCCACCTAGTGCAAAGGCAATTTACATTATATGAATAGGATGGTGTCTTTTGTTTGTCTTTTTTTTATATTTTTGTGTCGGTCGATTACTTGTCCGAGCTCGTACAAGTCTGCGTAGGAATGCAGTCCCAAGACGAAATGGCGGCAATGCAAACAAAATAATGAAAACGAAAGTGAGAAACCCGTTTACAGGCGCCTAGATAATATGGCGCCCAGATTTCAAGGATACTAAACGGAAACAAGACTGCTAGGACTGATCATCAATAGGGTTTTTCAGGATATTTTGATAGAACAGAGACCAATATTCGAACGCAAAAACATCGAAAATTCTTTGGATCTAAGCTAGAAAATGGACACACGGATACCCTCCGAGCACAAACTGAACATTGAAAAGGAGATATATTAATACGGAAGAGAGAGTGAGCGAGATCATATTTAAAAAAACGCTTAGTGCGCAAACGATCGTTTAAAAATATTTAATAGAATTTAGAATAGAGTAAACATCTCAAGACTACTTACTGTCTTGTAGTATTTTAAGAAACTTTATGATTTTTTTTCATATCTATAACACGTTAAATAACAGAACCGCGCGGGCTATTTATTTTTCGGACCACACTTTCTTTCTATCGAGTAAATTTCATATAATCACTTTTTTAACTTTTCAACTCCACCGGAGGCTTCAAAACCAAAATGAGCCATAAACTCGAAAATCGAATTTACTGTGCGACCACGTTCAAAGAATACCCGGGGCCTGATTCCGTTTCTTTGTAAGAATAAGGCATTACCCTAATCCTCAGGTTTAACTTTTTTTTGCGTAACTGCGGTTCCGGTTCCCTCGGGGACAGCTGTCAATCAGCGAATGACATTCTTTAAAAATACCGATTTTTGCATAGTTTTAACAAAAGAAAAACTCGATATTTACGCCATTATTATTGACTTTAAACATTATTGGTGACTCATTTGTCGCATAATAATGCTATTAAATTAACCAAATTTACGAAATTGCGATGTTTGTAAAGTACCTATGCCAAAAGCCCGAAATCTCTGATAAAGGTGATTTAAATTCTAAACATTATAATAAGCTATACCTAGGTGTAAAGTAAGTAATAATGAACTACACGTGTTAAGTATGTCCGATGCACCTATAATTTCAATAATTAAACCCCAAAACCAAATTAATTGTCATTGACATGGAATCGGAATAGCAGTTAAGCAAAATGTCTTTAACCCTAAGGATAAGGGCAATGTATTATTGTTAAAAAGGATCGGAATAAAGGGTGGAGTACTGAGTACTGGAGGAGAATGGGGCGAGGAGAGGGACCGTAGCCAGTGGAGAGCATCTTTGGAGGGGGCCAAATTCCAATATGGCATTTAGCGTCGTGATGATGAGAGAAGATTCACCTTTCCCTGAGAGTCTGCGCGCTCCGGTGCTATTCAATCGGTGTGAACTGAATGTTTTGTGACTTTAATTCGTATAAATATGAATAGTTAACATTTATTATTTAGGCTGCTCTCTGATGGTCCGGTGAGGAACGAACATTTCACTCGTCACTGGAGACACTGCGCAGAAAAGTCCCACAATGAACTGTGTTGCAAACCGTTATCTTACTTTAGCAAACTTGACTTTTCTGTGCAGTGTCTGCAGTAAAGAGTGAAATGTTCATTCCTCACCGGACCGTCAGAGAGCAGCCTTACAGTAATCATTATAGTAAGATTTGATATACATATAATATTTTATTTTATTTGTTTTTATTTTGCAAAAACAGTTATTAACGAATACATTACAAAAGCGATAAAAATATATATATTAGAAGTAACGAAACGCAACTGATAAAATAATGATCGTCAGCCTAATTACAAAGTTCGACTTCAGTCAGTTATATCACTTGGAACTACAAGAGGAATTAGTCTTACACCATTCCTGGTTATCCCATGTTTAATTCCCATTAAAAAGAAATAGAAATTTCAAATGAATTTTGTCTACTAGACTGTTTGAATCGATTCACTGTGCGCCGGGTAGAAACGCAGGCACGTATAACGGAAAACATTTTTTGTGTAACACTTACAAAATATTATTTTGTAATTATTTAATCCAATACATAAATATATTGGGGAGGAATACCTGAAATATGAACTCTGTGTTTGGTGTATTCACGGAGTAATTTAATAATTAGATACCATTTCTACTCAGTTGACAGCACCGGAAAGGAAAGGTAAAAAAAACAATTGTGCTTAGAGAATAATGTATCGCGCATCAAGTAAGTGTTTTGAGAGCCGAATAACAAAAAACATGGTGTCTTTATTCCTCTTCTGGCCGCCTGCAAAGTTAACTGTGTCAAGCTGTAATTCTTTTTTTAAATTCTTATTTCAAAAAGTGTGCCTTTCGCAGACTCCGAACTTAAAGTTCTAGACTCGTGTTATTGGCGTTTAGTGTACCAAATACCTTTCTAAAAATAATTACGGTAATTTGGGTGTTTTTTTTAATAATATGGGTACATAAATTGGATGGTGGGTGTACCTACTTAAATTCAAATAACATTTAAACCTATAATTATTAGTCTTTTTTAAGATATTGGCATGTTTTTAAGTGCTTTATTACAACATAAAAATAAAATGGTTGTATTATTTTGCTTACAGTAATTGCCAGCCAGGACACTGCGATTAAGTGCATTTTTTTTAAACGGTAAGAATAGTAATTATTTCCGGGACGAATTCGTTCAAATAATAAGTTTATGTAAAAGTATTTTTCAGGGAAGACGAGAAATGTCCGGGGGGTGTCCGGGGAACGTATATCCGGGAGTTGAGTGATCGGGGAGTATGTGCCAGGGAGATGTGCTCGGGAGGTGTGTTTCCAGGTGGATATGCCAGGGGGAGTCCGAGGGACGTATGTCCGAGAGTTGTGTGTCTGCGACGAGTCTGATCGGGGAGTATATGCCAGGGAGATGTGCTCGGGAGGTGTGTTTCCAGGTGGATATGCCAGGGGGAGTCCGAGGGACGTATGTCCGAGAGTTGTGTGTCTGCGACGAGTCTGATCGGGGAGTATATGCCAAGGAGTGTGCTCGGAAGGTACATCTGGGTGAGTGTGATCGGGTAGTTTGTACACAGTGGGTTTGTGCCCGGGGGGTGATTTTCTGACATTTGTCAAGGGTATGATGGCCAAAAGGTTTGCTACCTATCCTATGTGTTGAAATAAGTAAATAAACAGACACATGGACGCATAAAAATATACGTTAACTTAAAACAATTACTTATCTATGGTATATTTATATATAGTCAATTTAAGGAAAACGCCATCGAATGAGGCTGTAAAAACCTGTTAATTAAAAGCTGAAAAATCGATTTCATTTATTTTATTTTTATTTTAAAAGTAAAATAAAAATCGTTTACTAATATCGTCGTGTTTATTATCACTCCCTATTATTAATAAATAATACAACTTTTATAACTTTGTTCTTCGATTGTTCAAATATAGCTCAAGAATCCAATGAGAATCTGAGAAGAATTAGGTTAGGAACTGTGCCTGCCTTAAGAATAGTAAATTAATATATTTTTAACGATAGTGCACTTGGGATTTGTGGAATACATATTGAGACTATCAAACAGTGTCTTCTCTCATAGCCTTTGAAATGATGAATGCGAAACTTGGGGGCGTGACGGCGTGCCTTTCGTAGATTCCCTCTTGAGCATACGAGTAGTTTTAACAATTAATTTCTTCTTGGCGTGTAAATAATTATTTAAATGAATGCAAACATATCGATCTTCGGCACTCACATTACCCTCAACTCTCAAGGTTAGTCTTCACACAATATCAAGTACCAGCTAGGTAGGTACTCGCAACTTGACAGTTGGCGTGGTCAGTGCGCGCTAAAATACCAAAACAATATTTGGTAGAATAAAACTGTGATAGCGTCGAAGCATGGCTCCAGGAGGTCATGGAATAATAACAGAACAACTGTGCCAGCGCGCAAAGGACAGAGATATTGATTACCGCGCGCAACGCTCAATTACCTATTGGTTCCATTATCGCTCGTATCTTGGTCTGAAAACTTCCGCGGTATGATGATAAGACAGACCGATACAGGCTTCTAGCCGCCGATCAGCAGTCAACAGTAACAGAAGTACTA
>JAHDVE020012090.1:0-26349 GCA_022606495.2 Halesus radiatus
GTAAATGGCGTAAATTGAACTGGTCTCATTATCTAAGTTGGTGAAGCGGTTACCCCGATAGGTAGAGGTCCTGGGTTTGAGTCCCAGGTGCGACTGAAATCTTTTTTAATTTCTGTTGTTTTTTCGGTTTCGTGGTTCATTTGGGATGTGTTAATATTATCTTCTTAAATGATTAAAATATTACAATGAGGTTTACAAACTTCAATAAGTTATAAAAAATAAATTGAATATTTCTTTCCAGACTTGTACAATAAGTCAATAGATGTCTCATATAAATAAAAATCGGGTAGGTATATCCGAGACTCTGCTCCGATTGCAATTGAGTTCTGGATGAAACTTTGCAATCATCATAAGGACAGCAGCCTATAATATGGGATTTATAAAAATGGAGGATAATATTAATAAATCTTGAACATGAAGTATGATATCGGTGTAAATGGCCTAAATTGTACTGGTCTCATTAGCTTAGTTGGTTAAGCGGTTACCCCGGATAGGTAGAGGTCCTGGGTTCGAGTCCCAGATGCGACTGAAATCTTTTAATTTCTGTTGTTTTTTCGGTTTCGTGGTTCATTTGGGATGTGTTAATATTATCTTCTTAAATGATTAAAATATTACAATGAGGTTTACAAACTTCAATAAGTTATAAAAAATAAATTGAATATTTCTTTCCAGACTTGTACAATAAGTCAATAGATGTCTCATATAAATAAAAATCGGGTAGGTATATCCGAGACTCTGTTCCGATTGCAATTGAGTTCTGGATGAAACTTTGCAATCATCATAAGGACAGCAGCCAATAATATGGGATTTATAAAAATGGAGGATAATATTAATAAATCTTGAACATGAAGTATGATATCGGTGTAAATGGCGTAAATTGTACTGGTCTCATTAGCTAAGTTGGTTAAGCGGTTACCCCGGATAGGTAGAGGTCCTGGGTTCGAGTCCCAGATGCGACTGAAATCTTTTTAATTTCTGTTGTTTTTTCGGTTTCGTGGTTCATTTGGGATGTGTTAATATTATCTTCTTCAATGATTAAAATATTACAATGAGGTTTACAAACTTCAATAAGTTATAAAAATTAAATTGAATATTTCTTTCCAGACTTGTACAATAAGTCAATAGATGTCTCATATAAATAAAAATCGGGTAGGTATATCTGAGACTCTGTTCCGATTGCAATTGAGTTCTGGATGAAACTTTGCAATCATCATAAGGACAGCAGCCAATAATATGGGATTATAAAAATGGAGGATAATATTAATAAATCTTGAACATGAAGTATGATATCGGTGTAAATGGCCTAAATTGTACTGGTCTCATTAGCTAAGTTGGTTAAGCGGTTACCCCGGATAGGTAGAGGTCCTGGGTTCGAGTCCCAGATGCGACTGAAATCTTTTTAATTTCTGTTGTTTTTTCGGTTTCGTGGTTCATTTGGGATGTGTTAATATTATCTTCTTCAATGATTAAAATATTACAATGAGGTTTACAAACTTCAATAAGTTATAAAAAATAAATTGAATATTTCTTTCCAGACTTGTAAAATAAGTCAATAGATGTCTCATATAAATAAAAATCGGGTAGGTATATCCGAGACTCTGTTCCGATTGCAATTGAGTTCTGGATGAAACTTTGCAATCATCATAAGGACAGCAGCCAATAATATGGGATTTATAAAAATGGAGGATAATATTAATAAATCTTGAACATGAAGTATGATATCGGTGTAAATGGCCTAAATTGTACTGGTCTCATTAGCTAAGTTGGTTAAGCGGTTACCCCGGATAGGTAGAGGTCCTGGGTTCGAGTCCCAGATGCGACTGAAATCTTTTTAATTTCTGTTGTTTTTTCGGTTTCGTGGTTCATTTGGGATGTGTTAATATTATCTTCTTAAATGATTAAAATATTACAATGAGGTTTACAAACTTCAATAAGTTATAAAAAATAAATTGAATATTTCTTTCCAGACTTGTAAATAAGTCAATAGATGTCTCATATAAATAAAAATCGGGTAGGTATATCCGAGACTCTATCCGATTGCAATTGAGTTCTGGATGAAACTTTGCAATCATCATAAGGATAGCAGCCAATAATATGGGATTTATAAAAATGGAGGATAATATTAATAAATCTTGAACATGAAGTATGATATCGGTGTAAATGGCGTAAATTGAACTGGTCTCATTAGCTAAGTTGGTTAAGCGGTTACCCCGGATAGGTAGAGGTCCTGGGTTCGAGTCCCAGATGCGACTGAAATCTTTTTAATTTCTGTTGTTTTTTCGGTTTCGTGGTTCATTTGGGATGTGTTAATATTATCTTCTTAAATGATATTAAACCATAAATATAAAGTGTACATTGGAGAATATCTGTTTTATATAGGAAAAATAAAAATAAATCTAGATGTTATAAGTAGGTACGCGTGGGTAGATGCAATTATAAAGTAGGTACGAAATGTAGGCAGATGCAATTATAAAATAGCTACATATACTATTCAAATATAGCTAAAGACAACAACTGTAATTACAAGTACAATGAGAATTAATAAAATGAAATACAATAGGAATACTCGTTTAATACTAAAATAATAGACTAAGATTATAGTAAGAGTTCAATAATTTCAACTTTGTATTTCAGTAATAAACAATCGTACAGATTCAATATAATTTTGAATATTTTAAGATCACTAGCGAAAAGGGGGAAGTGAACATCATCAAAAATATCATTAATAAAAAGCAGAAAAAGTATTGGTCCCAGGTGAGACCCCTGGGGTACTCCACTGGACGCCTCAAATAGATCAGAGTGGTAATTTTGTATCTTTACTATTAGTTTTCTCGTATTTAGATAGCTTGCCAGCCAGCTCAAGAGATTACCACTTAATCCCATTGTTTTTAGTTTACTTATAAGTATTACATGTGAAACTTTATCAAATGCCTTACTAAAGTCAGTATAGATTGCATTCATTTGTAAGTTTTTATTAATTCAATCAGTAATTTATTTTTTGTTCATAAATAATTAAGTTAGTGAGAGTGGATCTACCTTTTACAAAGCCATGTTGGTATAGGGTAATTACTTTATTAACTTCAGAGCTGAATTTAGACAGGAACAATGATTCGAAAAGTTTGGGTATTGTAGATTGAATATATACAAGTCTGTAATTAGGCAACATCAGACCGATCCCCCTTTTTGAATATTTGAGTCAAAAAGCTAGTTTTCCAATAATCCAGAAAGATACCATTTTTTAAAGATGAATTGAAAATTTTCACAGTGTGGCTTAATAATATATTCTTACATTTCAATAGAAAGATGGCAGGAATATTATCGGGTCCAGGAGATTTATTTACATCTAAAGATTTAATTTTATTAGCACCCTCATATTCTACAAATGTACATTTTTTTAAGTTAATTTGAGGATAGTTTTTTTTTAATAAATATATTCGTAATTAGTCGGAATCTTTATAGTATTATTTTATACTTCACCAAAGCATTGCGCAAACAAACTATCAATTTTTATAGGCTCTTCCGCAATTCTGCCGTTGAAATATACAGTTGCCGATATTCCAGATTCAGCACAATTTAAATTTTCTGAAAATTTTAAGATATTTTGAGGTCTGTGCATTGCTGACTTTTCTAATTTAACAACATAAGTCACGTAACATATTTTCGATAATTTTTTGATCCTTAATCTACATTCACTGAATACTTTGTAATCATTGATTTTGCGAGTGGTTTTGTAACATTTGTGCAAGCTTCTTATTATTAATTTCATCAATAAGTTCTTCAGTAAACCATTTTGGATACAGAGAAACAAATCTTTTCGTGATAAGAACATATTTCTCAAGAGCTTTATTAATATGGATGTAGAAAGTATCCACCATAGAGTTTGTATCCCCATCCTCATACAAGAGATTTCAATCAACGGAAGAAAGATAATTATTTATGTTATTATAATCAGTTTTATAAAAATTAAACTTAACTAAACTAACTAACTAACCATCACGCCGTTTTTCCGCAGGGGTAGTCAGAAAGGAGGGACCGCAAACAACTCAATCTTGGCATACACTACTTGATTCATTCACATTCATACATCGTATCATGCATTCTCTTCTATTATTCCGACTTCTGACATGGCCCGACTCAAGTATTTGATTCACTTGATCGTGCCATGTCTTCCTCGGCCGGTCCCGGCTTCTTCTTCCATTCGCATCATATATTCTTCTTACACCCCTTTCTTTGTTCATTCGCTCTACATGCCTAAACCATCTAAGCGTCTCTTTCTTAATCTTACTCATTACGCTTACATCAGCCTTGCATTCTTTACGAATCTCAATACTTTTCACACGATCATACATGGTTTTACCACACATTCGCCTCAGAGATCTCATTAAACTAACTGGATTTTTTTTAACTGTTAATTCAAAACAATGCTGGGTGGTATTTATCTATAGTTATTAAGTTATGATGAGCAGATCCAACTATAATATTAAAATGTTGGTGAATACCAGATCAAGAAGTTTACTGTTTTGGTAATAAATATAATTAACTTGTTGCAAGTTTAGAAAGCAAGACATATCAATGATTTCTTGAGAATTAGAAACACCAGCACTAGTTTTATCACTATTCATGTCCCACATTATATTGAGAAGATTGTAGTTACCTGTAAGTATTACTTTCGCATTCTTGTACCTAAGACGAAGAAATTCAATTTTGTTGGTAATGATCTTTATATATTTGGACATCTGAAGAAGGTGGTATGTAGATACAGCCTATAATTAATTTTACAGTTTTATATGATACCAAGAAAAGCAGCAGTTCGAAATTTGTATGTTTACATGTTAATGATGACAAATTTGTTTTCACCGATATTAGAATGCCACCACCTCTTGACTAATTATTTTTAAGTTTGTTCCTATCCAGTATATTAGTAATATGTGAGTTTTCTACATTCGAATCCAGCCATGTTTCCATTAGAGAAAATATGTCGAAATCCATAGTTGGTAACTGTAATTTCATGTCAAGCAATTTCGTGCGTAATCTTGTAACGTTTCGATAGTACAGTTTTTTGCAAGGCTTTTGATAATTTTAGGAATTAGATTAAAATGTTTGATAGGCAAATCAATTTCACCCTTTTCCTCCCTCTCCTCCATTTCCTTACAGAGGTCAGTTAAATGTTATCTTTGTTGAAGAGTCCCATAAGATTTGACTTTTATTCCGTTGGGCAAAATAGTTTGTAGTGATTGTTAAATATTCAGCTTGAAAATACATACTATAATAAACATTACAGAATATATCATAACGGCACCTTGAAAACATATGATGTCAAACTGGCAGAATTTACCATATGAGGTGAAAATTTTAATTACTCATTTTAACTGTTCTTATAAAATCTATTGTTTATTTTTTATTTTGTTTTTGCTTATAACTGCTCAATAAATGGAACTTAATTGGTTTACCTAGAAGACAGTTTATTAACTGGTAATATTTAAATTGACGTAACTTTAAAGCTTATACTGTATTTTGGAAGTATGTAGTGCGTCTTTTTCTCCCTTTTCTCCAAGCCTCCCCTACCTCATTGCACGAATCGCCACTACTGTACATACATTTGAGAGAAATAATGTATCTAAGATATTTGAAATGCATTTCAAATTGCTTATTAGTAAATTATTCAAGAATAATAATTGTAGTGCTGATTAAATATTCAGTTAATACTGTTAAAATTAAAAAATTTAGACAAAAATATTATTTTATTCAATGTTGTGTTTATTGTATGACATTGAACTTTTATTGATAAGGAGTCACTATCCAAATTAGTGTTGGCACATATTTGTAATCTGACCAACTTCTGAGCAATGCACCAGCCGAAGTGCTGATAATGTGGACTTATCGTTAAACAGGAAGAAAGTTGCGATTGCGTTATGACTTTTGCTGCCAAATTAAAGATTTTTAAATTACAACAAAATAATTGAGGAGTAGGCTGCATTAGTGGCAATAAAGCCAAATTGCCCTATTTTAAGGGAATAGCTTATTTAATTCATGAAACCTTTGAAATATGGCAGCAAAAACTCCCATGCTTACATTACCGGTTGAGAAACAGACTTCACAGTCAAGAAGACATAAACAATTACCAAATGTAAGCAGATTCATATAAAAATACCTTATGATCGTAACTTTTTTTGACATTTTTGCAAAATTGCCTTTATTCCTTCTCAATTATACATTTTTTTCTTAATCACAAATTGTTAATAATGAATGAATAATGTCTTTTTTTCATCATTGAACATAATATTAACAGCACTCAAAATGAAACACGAAAAAGACACAGAAAAGATAAAGGTAGCAGCTGAGACTCGAACTCAGAACCTCATGATCTATCCAGGACCTTGGGATCTAATCCACTGAGCTACAGCTACCCCAACCTGTCCCATCATTTTTATCAGTATCGTACTTCGATTTCTAAGAACTGTTAATATTATCTTCAATTAATTCCATTTTTTTAATTAATTCTTTATATTACATAATTTTTGAATGACTTAGTTAACTGAATTTTGAGGGTTGTTAGTAATTATCTTCAATGATAAAAAAATATTACAATGAGGTTTGGACTTCAATAAGTTATTTGAAAAATTGAATAGTAAAACTCCCACAAAAACAGAGAAACATTTTGTTCATATAAAATAATTCGGTTTTGTATCATGGCCACAAATTAAAAAGGCACTTTTACATAAATTAAGTTAAGAAATATGTGGCAATTTTTTTTTACGAAAATTGTCAGAATCCAACTATAATTATTCAAATTCGCGATCATAGATGGCGTTAAGTATTAATATTTTAGAAAAAAAACCCTTTTAGCACCTAACGCTTTTAAATAATGAGATGAAATGTCTATTAGTGGGTACGGAATCTGAAATGAAATAAGTTTTTATTGTAGGTTTAAAGCTCAATTCCATCAAAAAACTTATAAAAACATTTTATTGTAACACTAACACAAACGTATGTATGTTTTAGTGTACCTATTGTATCTTTGTAAATTTCTTGAAGGAATTGAGTTAAATGTACAATAACAATTTATTCCATTTCATATTCTGTAAGTACACCCGCCAACAAACAATTCGTCTCGATATTTAAGAGCATTACACGCTAAAAGCGTTTTTTCTAAAATATTAAGAATCAACGCCATCTATGATCGCGAATTTGCATAATAATTTAAAGTTATGAACATGTTTGTCAGACAATTAATCCACTTACGCACTACGCAAAGTGAAGACTGCGGCTTCGTCGTCCATCCCGGACAGCAATGGGTTCGATTTGATCTCGTTCGACAAACGTTCGGTCTGTGAAGAAAGAATAACACATTATTAATAAATAATTCATAATTATTTGTATACACAATATAATTATGGTGGAAAACATCCGGTTTCGGGCTCAAACATGTCTTTTTCGGGTAAATATTGTATAAAAATGGCATTTGCAATGGCCTTATTAAAATCTCGTATCACTCATAGAATAGTGAACTGCTTGACAAAGTAATGAGATAAATTAATAGCAAAACATGAAATGGTCACAGGTTACAGACATCAAGATATATTTTAGAATATTGAGTAAAAATACGCAGTCTTTCAAAAACAATTCTCAGACACGCAAATACCACTCCCGACTTACTGTACGTACCGTTAAATTATGATTAAAAAATACAAATTGCCCGAAAATAACATACATTAAAACATTTCTTTTCAATTTCAAAACAGAAAAAAATTCTGCTTCAGGTACTCGTGAAATGTCAACTCACCGACGGTTGCCGCAATAAAAAAATAAAAAATACGACGGAAATCCCCTGAAATTATGCCTTCTTTTAATAGTGATGTTAATAATCGAAATATTTTCAAAAACCAATCATACGCGACAGAAACATGAGAAAATCGAATATTATTTTGAATTAACCGCTCTTATACAAAAATTAAATAACCGAGATACTATTTCGTTAAAAAACCACGACGAAAATGACACCAAAACAAACAGATTTTTGATTCGAAGAACTCGACCAAATGAATTTGTCAATTTATTGATTAGTTTTAGAATACAAATGTTCACCTAAACTTTAAATTAATAAATTAGAATCGAAACGTTTAGATTTTTGGAGGAATCGAATATTTTCGAAATATAATTATTTATAATTTCTTCAAAAGATTGGTATTCACTTTGTGGCATCATTATTAATAAATTAATTAAAAAATACTTCGTAATCATCACTTTAGTAATATATACATATCAACATGTTCCGAAAGCGATGCTTTCCTCACAGGAATATACAGAATACTTTTAAGGAAAGCATTTTAATGCGGAAATATAATATTTAAAATAATTTATTTTCCTATTATTCAGATCGTTAAATAAACGATAATTTCCATAGTACAGTCTGACATTTAAAAGTAGACAAAAAATAAGGGGGCTGCGATCGTAGTGGTTTTAAATGACAACACCAAGGTAGCTCATAGGAAAAAAGTAAGTAAAAAAGGCACTATAGTCCAAATGCATTTTTTTAACTTGAACCAAACGGTCTTCAGAAATTAGTGGTACTTTCCGAATTTTTAGTATTTGACGATTTCCAAGGAAGATAATTAATTATGTGGAAAGGCGATTTTTTGTTTTTCTGAAACGTGTGTATCAAAATATTCATTTATTATATGTTAAATCAAAATCAAAATACCTGACAATTTTTTTTAAACGTAAATGTGATCGATTTATTAGGATTGTGTTTTTAAAACGAATTTGAATGTGAAAATATAGGAGTTAGTGGAATAAAAACAAAAGAAATTGAGTAGCCATAGCAATAAAAAAAATAGTTCCACTTTATTAAATGTCTACATATTATTGTCAAACTATTGTTATTATTTTGATAAAAATGGTGTATAAAAAAAATTCTTTATATCACCGCATACGAGTACATACCTTGGACCACAATAATAAAATCTTTTCTGCCCTGGATATTTTTTTAAAAATGGTAGGGGGTCTCTTATAATTTGCGCTCAAAAAGCTTAAGCCAACATAAAACTAGTTCTTTATGAATGGAATCTACATTTTCAAGTATACAATATTATCTTTATGACCCAATTATTCGTGTAAACATTCTGTTGCCGAATTTTTTATCAGATTACGTGGTAGGTACATTCCTTTGCGCCTCTTATCTCATTGCGTTGTTTGTCAATTGCTAGAGATTGTAAAATTACACACTAAACAGAGCCTACAAATGCGGAAGAAAATTCCCTAACGGGAAATTAAGACATGGCTTTGAATTTAAATTCAAAAGGCAGGCAAATAATAATTTTGGTCAACCATCGAGATTGGTAGGTTTTTTGCTACAGAGATATTGGATGTTCAGTACCTGCACAGTTCTGTGTATAAAATAACGAAACTATTAAAATCTTCAACCTCCAAATAACCTCAAACTTTTCAGCCCGTTTGTTTTCCCTCCAATCTTCAACGACACATTCTGAAATGCTTTGCTTTTGTTCAGTTCACTTCAAAAATAGAACACATTCAGATTAGAAGAAAATCGTACGAGAATGTAGGTACCTACCCCAACGTCGTCGTACTAATAAGATTATATCGATGCAATAAAGAACTCCAGTGAAAAATATAATTAATTACATTAAAAGTATATATTCATATAGATCAGCAAACGCCGATTCTGATTATATAACTTTTATTATATATAATTATACCTAGAATTTATAATTAAAAAGTGAATAAAAAATCAGCTCTTCAAAACACCTTGGTACCATTGCACTTGGAACATCTGACGCCACGTGATCATTCTGTTTTTGGATTTTGTTTTGTATTTGAAATATGCATTTTTTTGAGTTTTGGTGAAGTTTTAACTTAATTTGGATGAATTTAAGTTCTATAATTGTTGTTCAATATAAACAACTATTATTCATGAAAGCAATTAGAGTATTCATGATCACACCAATTATCAATACGGATATTATGATAATGTTAATGTTCAATACTATTAATATGCTTTGAGTTAAAGTTTCTAAAAAGGTACAGAATTTTATTACTTATCTTTAGTTATGGTTACCACGAATAGAATATAAAATTATGTACGGTAAAGCTCATCCTTGTTTTGACATTTGACATTCTAACTTCAAAACTGATCAAAATCGACCCGCCATAGATTTGGAACGTATTGGCGGGCTTTGAAAAAATGAAACTCTGAAAATTATTTTCACTATGAAAACAAACCTTAGAAAAAAAAATCTAAATATGCAGGAATTTAAGTTTGAACGTCAGTATTGATAAAAAATAATAAAAAATTGAACTGGAATTGCTTATTACAGAATGATCGCCAAGGACGGCAGAAAATCAACGCTTATAAATCTAAATACAATATTTTACTATTAGTTCAACATTGACCCGCGAAACTTTGCGAACTATTTCCACACCCTTTACAAAATCCTTTGATTTCTGACAAAATTTCGCCTCCGTGTTTTAATGTTCTCCATTTAAATATAAATAATTATCAGTCGATCCCTATAAAAATAAAAAAAATTCTCCACTCAAGTGATATATTGTGACATGTTTGATTTAGAGATTTCAAAGCAAAATTCTTTTGCAAAATGTATGCTTTGCATTTTGATGCGTTTATTATCTGTTGATAAAAATGTTATCTCTGTTGAATTTCACCAGAAAATCAAACGTCCTTGGATTATGTTAATAATTTCTCTTTCAACATTGGTTTTCAAAAGAATGTCAGGTATTCCGCAAAGCAAATAAAAATATGTACCTAAGTACCAACATATGCGAAAATTTATATTTCTTTGTGAACGTACAAAAACGCAAATAAGAGTTAGATACTTAGTCAACAATAATTATAAAGATGCTTTAAAAAACATTGTTTGTCAATTTGAACATGTGTTTAGTTTTGATTTTTAAATTATTTTAAGGTTAGTAAAGATTAACATCAAATGTTCCACTCGTTTCAGATTGTGCCACATCTGCCACCAAATGACCGTCCTCATAAAACTCGTTCGATCTCCTTTTCTCTTATGATCAGACATATGTTTTAGAAAGAGAGAACACCAGCTTTTTCTATACATGATATTTTGTTATCTAGGGTTTTATCACCCCAACCCAAGGCTGCAAATGTTGAGATTCGATAGTTAACCTGGGGTGGGGAGTAAGCCTTTTATTTTATTTTTATTAGATCCAACAGGTGTGGAGGATTTTCTCGTTTTCTTGAATAGATTTCAGAAAAAAATATAGAAAGAGGTTGGAGTTCCTATGCAATTAGACTAAAACTAGCATAATCGCAAGAAGAAATAATAAATGTGATTTTGTGAATGAAATTTGGAAATGCTGATATAATTTTGTTATTTGTACAATTAATAAAGCGTTATTGAAAAACTATTAAATAACCAACAAACCTAATCTAAACACTCTATGTTGACGTTATTAGTGCATAATATACCGTTAGGGACCTCATCGGACACTAAGATTGACCAGTGATTTGGATGCATGTAATCGTAAACACCCCTACCACTTACCTCTTTAAATTGAGCCGTTCGGGTGGACACAAAATCTTTTAAAATATCAAAAAATACTGAAAATATTTTATTTTAGATTTGGTGGTGAATATTCATACAAATAGAGTGAAAATCCTAAAAAATGATTATATACAAGATACAATTGTGTTTCCTTGCCCTTGTGGAGAAATTAATGCGTGGTGGTTAGTTTCATGGTTTCATGGATTCGAGAATAGGTACCCACTTTAGGTTCATTTTACACGGAGGAGGGAAGGTTTTAGTAATTTTCTCCTACTTTCAAAGTGTTGTTTTTATAAAGTTTTATTATCCCGACCTTGAAGTCTGGCATTTACAAAGGGTAGGAACTTTTCTTTCCTTCGGTGTGTTTATTTTTTTTTTTAATTTTCAAGACATTTAAAGGCAAGTTGTAGAAAAACAATTCCGCGACTGAGATCGTTAAATATAATGGCGCCGCGCGGCCGCGGAACCGGCGGGAAAAGCAATTTACATTTCAACAGTATAATTTGAGAAAATCAACTTGGTAAATGGGTCATTTGTTCCTCTATATTTGGCGATGTCCGTATATCCGCTCCAATTAGGGTAAAATTCTGTAGAAGCAGAGATATCTTGTGTATACACAAATAGGTCGGACATTTTAATATCACAATATACTACTCCTTGATATAATCCACACATATGTTAAGAACACATCCTTAAAGTCGTCCCAAAAATATACACAAATTAATCTTGATAACCTAAAGAATGATATCATCCAACATCCTTTTAATCTTAATATGAATGCTGAATCGGTATCAAATTATGATAATCTTGTAAACTACCTTAGAAATAAAATTAATTCCAATAGCGCCACTAAAATTATAACAAAAAATATAAATAACCCAGATTGGATAACCAAAGACCTTATAAAATTAATCAATAAAAGAAATAAACTACATCTGAAACTAAAAAGACAACCAAACAACATATTATTGAAAACAGAACTCTTAAAAGCAAGAAATAACATCACTACCGAAAAACGAAACTTAAAACAAAGGCACTACAGTGATCTTTTTAAAAAATGCGAAAATAACAGTAAAAAAACTTGGAAGTTAATGAACAATATTCTTAAGAACGAATCTAATACTGCGCATAATTTTTGTACTAAATTATTAATTAATAATGAAATAATCACTAACAATGAAGAGATATGCGACAACTTTAACAATTTCTTTTGCAATATTGGCTCCTCCCTAGCTGATAATATACGTAATAAAGTCGTAGATAAACCAACTAATGAAATAACATTAGTACATAATAGTATAGAATCTTTATATCTTAAACCCACAACGGAATTAGAAATAAGCAAAATATTAAAATCATTAAAATCAAATGCGAGTGCCGGTTACGATACAATAAATTATAAGACAGTGCTATGTCTCTCCACGGAATTGGTTCCTATATTATCAAAATTAATTAATCAATGCTTCAAAGAGGGAACTTTTCCAGACGCATGTAAAATTGCCAAGGTGATACCAATTCACAAAGGTGGGTCCAAAACGAACACCTCAAACTACAGACCCATCTCAATCTTGCCAATCTTATCTAAAATTTTTGAACGTGTAATTTACGAAAGATTAAACAATTTTCTGTTAAAAAAATCATTCTTTTATAAAAACAATATGGCTTTAGAAAAAAAATCGAACACACTAGCGGCAATAAACGACTTAATCAATAAACTTAGGAGCGGCATTGATGGTGGAAATTATATTTTATCTATACTAGTTGACCTTCAAAAAGCCTTTGATACAGTAAGCCATGATATACTTCTCAAGAAACTTGAGAAAATTGGTGTAGTTGGTCCTGCTCTTATTCTATTTCAATCATATCTTAGTAATAGAAAACAATTCGTTAGCATTAACAATCAAAATAGCAACCACCTTCCAATAAACTATGGAGTTCCGCAAGGATCCATACTAGGACCTTTACTGTTCCAAATTTACATCAATGATATTTCGCAATTAGATATAAACGGTGAACTTTTTCTATACGCAGATGATACTGCAATATTCTACTGGGGTAAAGATCTAGACATCTTACTAGAAAATGCACAAAGTGACCTAGAAAAAATTTACAGTTGGCTCCAATCAAATATTCTAACAATGAACATTAAAAAAACAGGATACATGATTTTAAGCTCAACCCGTAAAATAATTCCTCCTCATGTACCCTTAAAAATTGAAAAAAACGATTTGCAAATCTTGATACAGGAAAAATATCTTGGGCTGTGCATCGATAAGCATTTAACTTTTAAACAACACATACAAGATGTTAAAGATAAAATAATACCCTTGATTAACGTATTTAGCCGGTTATCATATCTATTACCAATTAAATTTAAAAAAAGTCTATATTATAGTCTCGTACACTCACATCTAAATTACTTAATTGAAATCTGGGGAAATGCGTATGAAACATACATTAATGAATTACAGGTAATTCAAAATAAGGTAATCAAAAAATTATTTCACTACGGACCCAAAACATTCACAAAAAAATTATATTCGGAAACAAAACTGTTAACATTAAGAAAACTATATGAATACAATATATGTCTACTTATATACAAAATAAATAATAAACTCATACATACAAATACAGAATTTATTAAAACGTCACAAGTACATAAACATTTTACATGACAACACGATAACATACATTTAAACACCATCCATACCAACTATGGTAAGCAATCCATTAGTTACGAGGGATGCAAATTGTATAATTGCCTTCCAGATGACATTAAAAATGAAAAAAGTGTGAGTAAATTTAAAAAAAAATTATTCATTTTTATTCATAAACAAGAAAATAGTGAAAGTGTATAGAATTGTATCTTATAATAATATTGTATGTAGTGATTAATCGAATTGTATGTAATTGAAAATTCTAGTTAAGTAAGTGAAAATGTTATTTTCTTTTTTCTGGAATAAAAAATTAAAAAAAAAAAAAAAAAAATATAAATTTTAATGTAGAGGCCGAAACTGATTTAGGTCAAAACACTGGGAACCTTAATTGGTTCTGGACTGTCGGTATTTAAGTGCAACAGTATATTTGGAGATGGATTTTTTAGGATCTAACTCAGATTGACATTCATATTTGCCGGAGTCAAAAGGTTTGTGTTTTTAAGCTAATTCAATCACATTTGCTTTATCGTCAAATTCAACTAAGTGCTTACCAGCTCATAAAGCAATTCTCTTTTCACGTGAATATTATCCCAGAGTCCCAACTGGGGACTAAGCTATCTCCATTCTGGTAATATTGTGAGGCTGAAGGGAGTGGGGAAGAGGAGAAGATTTGATTAAGATTAAATTGTTTTATTAAGTCAATTCTTACACAAAGGACTATATTTTAAAGAATATTAGACATTATAATGATAATATTATAGTTTAAAAATAGATGAGGCAAAATTGACAACACTATGGGAGTCAGATGCCTCGACAATATTACAGGTAAAATAAAATAAAACACCATTAAAGCCATTTCAAGAAAAGATTCACTTCTGGTGATCTTTCACCGGAGCGATACTGAGAGTATTTACTACTCTGGTAATTTTATTTCATTTCAGGACTACTCATCCATAAACAATAAAAGATTTCTAATTTTAACATTCTCAACACTTGGGAAGAAAGGTATACAAAGAAGTTTAGAATTAGGTTATTTAAAAAGTACTTGAACATATCTACTGTTTTAGAAAATTCATTCAATAGCACCAATCCTCTTGTCATGCTATACCGTGCTAGAACATCTGTTCTGCCGAGTGGTATCTTGAACAAGTCGTGGCGGTGACTACGGCTGAAGTTTTTAGGCACGTATATGCAATAGCATTCCAAGAGGAATGGGATATCAATAAAATTATGCACTATATTGACATCAGAAGCAACAAAGCCGCGTTGAGAGTGAGCTTTGGTGTCATGAAATTTACACACCTTATTCAGTATAAAATTTTATTATTAGTCGCTACGCGAGTAATACCTATTGCATTAAAAAAAAGTTCATGTGATGATAAAAAAAATGTCGGTTCCTCTTTCAAATTGAAATTATTTTTTTAAATAATAAAATGGAAAAATAACTTAGTAAACATAGTAGATACACATAAAATAAATGATTGAATGTTATGCAATTTTTTCTACAACTTTTCCATAAAAAAATAATAGATATTACAAAGATGTAATTGTAAGTTTGCAATTTTGTTTCCTTAGTGAGCCAGGGAAAATGTTATTATTTGTCGAAATATAAGACTAAACGCCATATTGTAAGTTTATTTTTTAAAATAATTTAATAACGAAAAGAAATGTAAAAGCGTGAACAATTTAGATAATAAAAGTGGTTTGATTAACAACAATAAAAAAGCTTTTTGTGTTAACAACAGAATAAAGCTTTCAGAGAAACTTTCGCTCAACAGATGTGTTGTGAATTTTGAATTAAACTAGGCGCAATGAAAAAATTGCCGCGATCAGCAGCCGTGTCGACCATGAAGAATGATTATTAGATTATGTAGGTATAAGTACTAAATTGAAATAAAAAGTAATCACCACTTGATTAATTATATACATGGTTTTACTTTAATCGTTGTGCGTGTTTAACACGCGGGTTATCCTCTGGTATTAATAGGTTTCAATCAGTAAAAGATGCACTATCATTGAAACCTCAAGTAAAATGACCGTGACTGTAGAAAATTTAATTTAATACACTTTCGTAAAATTAACTCTTACCAATTGCCAAAGCTCAAAAATATTATTAAAAAAATTATAATAAAAAAAAGTTTTATTTTTTTTAAATATATTTATATAGAGTAGATTGATATCCCACTTGATGGGATGTTCGGTTAGCTGTTAAAATGATAAAGTTCTAAACCATTCGAAACACACAGCTGGTGTCGACTAGCCTTTAATTTCACAAATCTTGAAATTTTCTGAAGTTAAATGGAGAGGGGGGATTAAATAGGAAGGAGGGGGGATTTAATAGGGGATTAAATAGGAATGTCGAGAAAAATTAATCTAAACTAGCTAAAGCCACTTCACATAACGTATTGATTATGCATAGTGGTTTCTAACAGTGGCGTGCAGCCCACAAAGGCTGAAAAGCTGTGCCTACATTTCTATATCCAGATTTCTGAAAAAAAAACCTAATTATTTTTTTCATTTCATGTCCAATCTACCGTAAGAATTTGTTTTTGCTTGTCAAATTTCTGATTTTATAGTTGCAATTTGCCTTGATCACCTTATCCTTCATCCATTATGGTGTAATAAGTAATGATAATCAACACCTGAAAAGCTACAGCCTACCCTTCGCCAAGGAGCAATGCACGCCACTGATATCTTTAAACAGGACCAAACTAGTAGCAACTTTTACTATGAAAATAGGTGTAAATTTACCACGTGGTCTGAATATGTGAAAAATAACAGAATTACTGAAACTGTAGTACAATGTGAAATATTCATTTATTATTTACACCCGAAAGGGCTTTTACATATTTTGTGATAGTACATAATATAATTGTGAAAAGGGAGTAAACATAGAGTAAATGATTACCACATACAAATAAAACCAATCCGTGATATTCCTGGCAGATTTTGTGATAGTACATAATATAATTGTGAAAAGGGAGTAAACATAGAGTAAATGATTACCACATACAAATAAAACTAATCCGTGATATTCCTGGCAGATTTTGTGATAGTACATAATATAATTGTGAAAAGGGAGTAAACATAGAGTAAATGATTACCACATACAACAAAAACCAATCCGTGATATTCCTGGCAGATTTTTTTTTTTTTTTATATATTTGGCTTCGCTAGCATCCCGATGAGTTTCAAAACTCATTTTAGGACGGAGGAAATTTACAATACACAAGTAGAAGATAGTACATACAATTTTTTTACATTGACAGCAAATTTTGTATAGTACATAATATAATTGTGAAAAGGGAGTAAACATAGAGTAAATGACACACATACAAATAAAAACTAACTGTGATATTCTGAAGCAGATTTTGTGATAGTACATAATATAATTGTGAAAAGTGAGTAAACCAGCAAAATGATTACCACACAACAAATAAAACCAATCCGTGATATTCTGGCAGATTTTGTGATAAAGTAATGCTGGCTATAATTGTGAAAAGGGAGTAAACATAGAGTAAATGATTACCACATACAAATAAAACTAATCCGTGATATTCCTGGCAGATTTTGTGATAGTACATAATATAATTGTGAAAAGGGAGTAAACATAGAGTAAATGATTACCACATACAAATAAAACCAATCCGTGATATTCCTGGCAGATTTTGTGATAGTATATAATATAATTGTGAAAAGGGAGTAAACATAGAGTAAATGATTACCACATACAAATAAAACCAATCCGTGATATTCCTGGCAGATTTTGTGATAGTACATAATATAATTGTGAAAAGGGAGTAAACATAGAGTAAATGATTACCACATACAAATAAAACCAATCCGTGATATTCCTGGCAGATTTTGTGATAGTACATAATATAATTGTGAAAAGGGAGTAAACATAGAGTAAATGATTACCACATACAAATAAAACCAATCCGTGATATTCCTGGCAGATTTTTTTAACATCATTTATTGAAGAAATACGCCATTATAGCCTTCTTGTACTTATCTACACTCCTTGCAGTTGAACCAAGGAGCGCATAATACGTAGAGATGCCTTAATATGCAAGGGGAAGAAATCAAAATAAGAGGGGCGAGGGACGAGCTAGGCGTGCCGCCAATTTAAGTAAAAAGGTTCAAATTTTTTATTTTGGTAATGTTTTCCAATAAAATTTATCATTTTCCAAAAACACATAATTTTTTGGCACTTTTGACAAATGACATTCCACATTAACATTAAAAATGGCGTCAGTTGTTTTTCAATATTTACGCGTATAAAGATTTATATAAAGAAAGTGAAAAACGAAGTGCATTTTTTATTAATTTTTATGAACCTGAAACTATTTTCCTTTTTTTTAAATGATGTGATTTGTGAACTGAGTCCCAATTGGAAAAAAATACCTTTATTTTTTATTTGAGTATCGTACAAGAGTTCCAAATGCTCCCAACCGTCTGGAGCCAGTGAGACTATGGCATCCCCAATTGGGGTATGTTGTGATGCTGAAGGTAGAAGGGAGGGGAAGGAGATTGGAAATAGGAAGGTAGGGGAAGTACCTGGCTATTAAGATCTGGTCACCAAACATGCTGAAGGTAGAAGGGAGGGGAAGGAGATTGGAAATAGGAAGGTAGGGGAAGTACCTGGCTATTAAGATCTGGTCACCAAACACGGCTAAAGTCATTTCAAGCAACGTTTCGATTCTGAACGTTGGTCTTTCACCTGGGCGATACTGAGAGTATCTTCCACTCTGGAACGTGCCGCAAATATACTACATATTATTTTAAATAAATAACTAGTCGCAAATCAATCAAATAAAATTTACTTGCGCCCGCCGAAAAAAAACTAATATTTTGTTTAGAGTGCTTAGTTTGACCGCGTTTATAAACGTTTTGTAATTTGCTTACCGTAGTCAAAATCACGCGAAACAAACGTGGGCGGCGGTGAACAAAAGCTGGCGTCAAAATGGATGTCACGTAACCTTTGTCTCCAGCCATCGAAATCGTACTTAGGGCAAGTCTACTAATTCTGACGTCAGTGAGTTGAACACATCTACTGTCATGTCATGTACAAGCGAGTATCTAAATAGATTTTTGGATTGAGTGGTCCTCGTTGGTATATGAAAGCAATAAAGAACTCCAGTAAAAAATATTATGGCTTTAAAAAATGTATTCATATGGATCAGCAAACGTCGATTCAGAATGTATAAATTTTATAATTGTTTCATGATTCTTTCACACAAACGAAGAATTGAATTCCGTAAGTCTAAACTTAAACTTTAAGGCGCACAGTTTGCACCCGCGCTGTGCAAGCGGGTTAATGCGAAGCATCGTATATACCATTATATATAATTATACGTAGAATTTATAATTCGTTATTTAAAAGTGTATAAAAAACCATCTCATCAAAACGCCCCGTTCTGTTGGTAACATTGCATTCTCGATATCTGATGTCACGGGTCTCGTCCGGGCGCATTCTGGTTTTTGATTTGTATGGACATTTTTGATTGTTGATTTTGTTTTGTATTTTAAATGTATTTTTTATAAGTTTTGGAGAAATTTAAACTTAATTTGGATGATTTTAATTTCCATAATTGTTGCTCAATGAAAAAAAAAACTATTATTAATTGCATAAATATGATACATGTATAAGCAAATCGACAACTAATCATTATTTATGAATTATAAATATTGTTATTATTATTTGAGGTAAAGATTGTAAAAAGGTACATTGTTTTATTAATAATAATAATAATAAATGGATTATTTCTATAGCGCCGTTTTCGTGAGAAAATCACCTCAAGGGCGATTTACAACATAATTTATCTAACCTATACGTTATCACTTAGACTTATATATAATAATTTACATATTAGATTAATTACTAATGGCTTACAGCTAAGATTCATAACTAGAAAATATCTAATTCAGACTTATAATTGGTGACTTACATCTAAGACTTATATAGATAGCGACTTACAACTTAGACCTGTAGCTAGTGACTTAAAACTAGTGAGAGAGTCTTACAACTAACATATTTACATTTTAGAATAAATTATGTACAAAATGTTACTTTTTGGAAAATCAGAACATAACCTGATATTGAACAGCAGTGGGGCGAGTATGTATTTGATACATTACAGCTGCATTTGTATGCATCTGATCAGTTAGTTATTATTTACTATGAATAAAATATGTAATTTCATTTCTTAGTTAATTTTTTGTTTTGACATAACCTCAAAAACGAGGTTCGAGATAATAGAAAGAAGGACAAAATGAATTAAAGTGCAACTAGGTTGCATTTGTACACTTTCGTACACTGCAAAAACAATAGACACTTTATTAATTAAATTTTTAGAATTAAAAGCGTGTCAATTTTTTTACTTACAAAATCGAGTATAGTTTCAATAATTAATAAAAAATAAGGGCAAATTCGACGGCCCAGTGACGTCACACCCAACAAGCAGCGGCGTGCATTGCTCAGTGATCAAAGGTAAGCTGCGTTTAGTTTTTCTAGTTCGGATATGTATTGCGCATTGAATATTTGAAAATCGCCTCTTTATTATCATCATTCGCTGATTGTTGTGGCCAACTGAATAAACGGGTGTACAATTTCTTTATCAAATTTATGAAAAAAATACGTTCTAGTCACAAATTTGTCGCGTTTTTAAATTTCTTGTTATGGTTCGTTTTTTTAAAGTTACACACAGCTTTTCAGCCTGTATGGACTCACGCCACTGCCAACAAGCCATAGATTTCACGCGTTTTAAAGGGCGTTGAAATGAATTTTAACATTTATTTTAACTATACAAACGAACATAAATTAGTTTTTGTTTCTGTTTAACTAATATTTAAGTTAGGACGTCAATATTGATTACTATTATTTTAAATGTTCCTTATTAGATGAATGCTTTGTATCTATTTTATGATAATAATAATAATAATCGGATAATTTTTATAGCGCCGTTTTGTGAAAAATCACCTCATATATATATATTATTTCATAGAACGAAATATGAAGTCGATTCGGAATTGTGCTGTTATATTTCTATCGGGAATTCTATGGCATATAAACCCTATTCTCACTGATCTATTTCATAGATTCAAAATAGATAATATAATATATGAGGTGAGAACCTACCCTTAGTAAATCAGGACTGTCTGTAAAACCATTAACAATTTTTTTTCCAATGCGTGTCAGGTGGGGGCTGTAGAAGGGAATTTATTAATGCGGGTCTTGAAGAGGCTAGGGTTATATGAAGGAGGAAAAACAGATGCCGTTCGCTATATATAGCACCAAAATCTTGGTTAGACAGGACAAACAGGTACCTACGGAAAAGAACTGTTCTTGAAAGAATTAGGATGAAATTACAATCTAAAAGAAAAGCATTATTGTTTTTAGATTATATTACTAAAATTCGATAAATATGCCTAAAACTACTTAATGGAGGTCCAACTCTCTCTTTCTAATCCGCTTTCTTGACTAATTTTCCCTTTTAAACGAGAATGTACCTGCCGATCTTTTAGTAATTAAATTATTTTAACACCATTTAACAGGATTGTGTTACCTAGCACCAGCTAACACGGGTGTTTAAATTACCACAAACAATGTGCATCTCAACTGGTTCAAATATAGGTACAAAGGCAGTGCTGGATTTATCGATAAACTAAAAAGAGCCACAGCTCTATGGGTTTCGTTTTAAGGTCGCACAAATATCATTGTATTTATATGGAATTCCACATAATTACCTAGCATCTAATTTCGGCCCAATGTTTTTACGAAAAAATTCTATGGATATGGTCACAGTAGTGACATCTAATAGTTTTTATTTTTTTTTAAATTAATATAAAATTCGTGATACAATAAATTCCTAATTCACCGGCGGCTTTTGTAAAAATAGCGCTAAATTGATAAGTAAAAAAAAAACCTCTCATTGGAAAAGTTATCACATTTATTATAGGAGATATCAAACTAAACACACACAAAAAATACAGTTTTATTATTTTCCAGGAAGTTGTGAAACAATTCAATGATTTTTTTTTCCGAAATTAAAAAAAGAACGCGTTGACAAGATTAGATTTTTATTAAATACGAATTTAAATAAATCGATTTGAAAAGTTTCGGTTCATTTATCCACAGTTTTTAGAATCACTCCTCATTGACGGCCTCCATGGTCGAGGGGTAAGGCTCTCGACTACGAATCTGAAGGTCGCGGGTTCAAATCCCGGCGTGCGCAAGTAAATTTTATTTAATTAATTTGTGTTGTTTCACAATTAATTAATTTAAAAATAATATATAGTGTATTTGCGCACGTTCCAGAGTGGAAGATACTCTCAGTATCGCCCTGGTGAAAGACCACCATTCAGAATTGAAACGTTGCTTGAAATGGCTTTTAGTCGTGTTTGGTGACCAGATCTGAATAGCCAGGTATTTCCCCACCTCCCCTTCCCCTCCCCAATACCTTCAGCCTCACAACATTCCCCAATTGGGAATGCCATAGTCTCACTGGCTCCAGGCGGTTGGGAGCAGTTGGGACTCTTGTGCGGTATTCATGTAAAAAAAAAAAATTAAATTAGGTTGATAAAAATGGAATCTTTCGAAAGAAAACTCCGTCATTAAATGGATTAAGACCTTATATATTTTTAAAGGTAAATCCGTCCCAGATAGCAGGTAACACTGCCTCGGCATTTGTTTCTGATCAATTGTATTGCAGACATCACTCTTGCGATCCGATACGATCATCAAATAAATACAGTTCGAAATGCTTTCCCCTTTATAACCATTCTAGCGAGGTAATATGGTTCTGGCTCAGAGAGATGAAAGCTCCATTCATCCTGATAATAATTGGTACCACCTCTATTGTTGCACTGCATTGATAATAAGCTCACAATACAGAAACATAAAAGTTGTATTAGAAGGTTCTAATCCGTAGCCAACTTATAAAGTATAGATAATCAAAGGCTAGGAATACACGGACTGCTAGGAGCAGTCAATATCAGCGGCTTCAAGCGGTGACAGCATAGTTATCACAGAAAAGAAAAAAAGGTAAAAGGCAGTTCGTATATTTCGTCTATAGCAGACTACCATATCTGTTACCAAATTAATTTTAAAATGATTATATTATGGCCTAGTTCAATCATATCTAAATTACTTTAAAGAAATATTGGTAAACGCATATGAAACATACATAAATGAATTACAGGTTATACAAAACAAGGTACTCAAAAATCCATTTAACTTTAATTCTAGAAAATCCACAACAAAACATACGAGGTAACAAAACTGTTAACAATACGAAGACTATATGAATATGATATGTCTTCTAATATATAAAATAAATTATGAACTCATACATACAAACACCGAATTAATTAAGAAGGCACGAGACACATTTAAACACCATAGATACATAATACATACTTTTTGTACATAATTAGATAGAGAATATGAAATTATATTTGTACCACTATTTTCAAAGATTTTTCACAAAAACAGCGATGTACAAATTATTCAATTATTAATGTTAATAATAATAATAATTATACACAATATGGGAAACAATCCATTAGCTACGAGGGAGGAATTTATATAATTGTCTTCCATACAATAATAAATAATAAAGAAGCCTAGGTGTATTTAAAAATAAGTTGTTCCTTCTGAAGTTAACTGAACAAAATCATCGATATGCAGCTATACTCGTAGATTCGCCATCCCTTAGAAATTTACGGTCAAAATGCTTCCTTATGACATACTTGGTTGATGAACAAAATAATTAAAGTGTTTAATATTAATGTTTGGTTCTAAATTCTAGTTAAACAAGGGAAAATTCAATTTTCTATACATCGAAAAAAAGCTTCTGCTTGTATAAGTCCGTGTATTCCCAGCCTAAAATTTACTTTCTAAAATCTGCAAATTGTACAACATACCTTGTAAATTTTTTTAATTATTGCCCTAGCCAGTGGGACAATATTATTCTCAATTTGAGGATTCTTGTGAGGCTGAAGGAATTGGGGAGATGTATATTTATACAATATTTAAATTGATATCTTAGGCATGCGACATTACCGTCACAATCCGGGTACATTGCGCGAACAACATTTAAACGTGTCGCCAAGAGATGAGATGGGCTGACGACCGAAACGGAAATGATGACTTCGTATCAACAGGAGTCAACAGGAATCGACACAATAAGAGACTTTTGAAAGAGGCCCATGTTCAAATCGGGACACAGAAAACTTATGAAGAAGAAAGAAACGATTGTAATTTATGACCAAATAAAGAAAGCCAAGCGTCCCACAAAGAAATTTAGTTTTAATTAAGTCGTAATCGTAAAAAACCCTCGTTAGGTAAACCTGATAATAATAATAATAGTTAATTTATATAGAGCAGTTTTGTGCAGATTCTAATTAACCTAACTTAATATAATTATAAAATAACAGATATACTAAATGTATGCAAATTAAAAGTATGACTAAAATATTCATGAGCAGCAGACTCACTCACATGAATATGTTATATACTCGTACATATTAAATAACAATGTAGTATAAATCTAAGGGTGTAAATGATCAAATATTACATTGGTACTAATAATAAAAGAGCAAGAAAATATTTTATAACATTATGTACACAGTTTTAAATAGATATTAAGGGCATTGAATAACAAGAATACACGTGGGGAGAACACGCAACTAAATAAATTACGGAGATTCCGAGGAAAAAATAGCTTGCACCCAGTGATCCAGTTACAAAATTGGTATGACACCACAGAACACAAAATACAGAGATAAGCAACACGTGGGTAAGTACTAAAGTAGGTACCAAGTACCCACCTAGTTTAAATGCTTATTGCACTATGTAATTGGGTTGCATTACCATTATCATCGCTGTCCATTGTTGCAGCTCGCAGCGGCTATTGCCGAGATGAGACGCATCTGACGCGATGCATTTTATCGGGCGTGGGTACAACACCGTTCCTCAATTGGCTCTTACGGCTTTCAAATTCGAAAAGGGAGATTCGCATGCAACGCACGCCGCGGTGCGATTAGCGAGATGATTGTTCCTAGTGAATTATGGGTATATAGGATTCCTCGGCATTCCTGCGCGCATTGTCTATGATTGCTCGTGGACTCACTTTATTGCTGCAACTGGTTATGTAATGGCTATTAATAAACTTGTACCCATGGTACCTGACCATTTATTGACTAAACGTTAAGAATTACATTAAAGTTGAATATAATACATATATATAAATATATAGATAGGTATATAATATATAGTACGTCTAGTAGCCCAGTTGTCCAAAACATCGAATTCTTACCCAGTCGTCGCAGGTTGAATCCTCTGCTAGCTCAGCCCCTCATCATTGCACAAGCAACACTTTCCGCTTATTATAAAGCTAGTGGGAGGTAAATTATTTAATAAAATAAAACTTTTCCACGTTTTGTTAATAGACAGTGCAAGAGTCCTGTTCCGGTTCTTTCTAAGGATAACACGTTGACTTTATCCTTAGACTTAAGAACGGTTTGCTCAACTGCGGTTCCGGTTCTCTCGGATGACACGGATATTAAAAATATCGATATTTGGTTAGTTTAAACAAATAAAAACTGAATATGATTGTAAGTATTGTTTTTTTTGTACTAAAATAAAATAAAATAAAAGTTCGAAATGTGAGATAAAAGTGATTTTAATTCGAAAAATTATAATGAACTACACGTGTAAAGTATGTAATAATAAACTACACGTGTTAAGTTTATTTGATGCACCTAATTTAAAAAAAATAATACTTTAATAATTAAATCACAAACTTCTTTAAGAACGTATTGTTATTGAAATGGCATCGGAACCGAAGTTAAGCAAAATGTCTTTAACCCTACAAGAATAAGGACAATTATATCTTGTCCTTAAAAAGAGGCAGAATCGGGCCACTGGTTTCAGCCCAATACAATCGTTGTGAGACTGGTTTACCTACAAAATAGTAATGTTACTAGAATTTTTATACAGTTTGGGAGGCGGGTATAGGTACAGCGGCCCCGAAAACCTTTCATTGGATAACCAACCCCTCTACCATAGGTCACCCAGTGGTTCGCTACGGAGGTGACTTAGCAGGGGTGCCGGGTTCATGGGGTGAGGTTTGTCCAAATCTTGG
>JAHDVE020012091.1:0-13668 GCA_022606495.2 Halesus radiatus
ATTACTCAACACTAATTACTTCTGCTTCATTACCAAACTGGCGAGCCCAGCGCGCAACCTCTTGGGGTTCTGCAACTTTTACGGAGAAAATAATGCTGTCATCTTGAGCTGGCGTTATTGTTTGGCTTTCATGCCACTTTCTTTCTTCAATATATCGCTTTGCCTTACCCCGAAAGCGTATTTTTATTTCTTGTGTTTCTGTACCAATAAAAGCCATAAAAGCATTGCGCTGGCGTTCTTCAAAGCCGTCATCTTCACAAGCATTTATAGGTATGCAAATTCCAGTTGGAATAATTTCTTTAATTCTGCTGATGCGAAACACCTTAAACATGGCTGGCGTTTCATCAGCTGTTTTGGCGTATAAATATAAGGTACGCTGTTTTAAATATATTCTGCGAGGGTCAAGCTCACGCCATTTTATCGTCCAATCTTCACTGCGTTCATAAAGCATTTTGATGCGGCGACCTTCAACAATTGCCTTCCTTAAAGCAGACAAATGATCATTGCAGGCACCAAAAGCTGTGTTGATAACTTTATGCTCAAAACAAGCCGTAACTTGTTCTTTAAATGGAGACTCCAGTCCACTTGCCAGCTTTCTTCCCACTTCTAAGGCTCTGGCGGCAAGGTGTCCATTGTCGCAGGTACTCAAATGTTCTAGGGCAAACATAAGAGTTAAACGATCTGAAACGCTTAACTCGGTTACAGGCGTTAATCTATCTTCAAGAATCGCAAAACCTGTGCCTTTTCGGTAATCAATCCTAAACCCAACCTCCTCTAATGTTTCTCTATCTTTATAAAATTGACTGCGAGAAATTCCAAAATGCTTGCATAAATGCTCTCGAGTTTGTTTGGGATTATTGCGAATTTCTTGAATCATATCAAGTAGTCTGGCTATGCGAGTTTGAATATTTGCATCTGTCTTTGGTTCTTTTGTTGGGCTGCTTTCATCTTTTTCGAAATCACAAATATTATATTTATTAAAAGGCGAACCCTCTTCATTCATCAGAAACTCCTTATAAAAATAAGTTAATTGATGAACCTTGAATAATATTTAAGTAAATAGCAAGCATAAAATATACCCCAGTCTACACCTGCATAGACTAAAATGAAAAAACGCTATTTAACTGAGCGCATCAAAAAGGCGCTTAAACTAAAAACTAATAAAAAAATGATTATAACAATAAAAAAACAATAAAATAATTATTTTAGTCCACCCTGGTATAGACTGAAGACTTTTTTCTGCTTTTATAGTACAAATAATAGGATATTGTTTTCTCAACTTGATTTAAAATCATTGCTAAGTTTTAAAATCAATAAGGAGAACTGCTATGTGGTTAAAATCAGCTTTAATATTTGTATCTGGCGTTGTAGTTGGCGGTTTAGGTGCTAGTTATCTCGCAGGAATAGAACAAGGAAGAAGAGAAACTTTGGCAAACGCTAATAACAGCAATAATTGTGATGATTCTGATGACTCAAGCAAAACAAGCGAATTTAAAGACTTTAAAGATTTTGATGTTACGACAACAGAAACTGCTTAAAAAGAGAGTAAAATATGAGTTTTTCTGATTTTAAATACGTGCATTGGGAATTTCCGCTTAATCGCAAAACACGTTTTGTGTTAAACTGTGCATGTTTAATTGCCAAGCTAGGAATGCGTGGAGTTGATAAAGCCAGCAAACTTTGTGAAGACGCAAAAGCAAAGGGACGTGAACACGGCCAAGAGCTTGGTAAGTTCTTAAATGACCTTGGGCAAAATAACAAGACATCTTAAAAAAAGCTTTATTAGTCTTCTGAATTAGCATTTGGCAGAATGGTTGGTGAAATGTCGGGTAGAATATCTGGTAAAGTATCGGGTAAAATATCGGGTAAAATATCGGGTAGCTTTAGCCCACAAGCCTTGGCAAACTGAATTAAGTTTAAGATACTGATATTTCTTTCTCCACGTTCTACATCACCAAGGTAGTTACGGTTAAAACCAACACGTTCTGCCATTTTTTCTTGAGATAAACCTAGATCAATTCGTATCTTACGTAAATGAGTGCCTACTTGGCGTAAGTGTTGATACTCTTCAGGAGTATAACGAGATAGTCTAGACAAGTAAAACTCCTTAAAATCAGATCGTTAACCGTTAATAATCACGGTTGACGACCAGAAGTCTACCTGCTAAGAGTGGTAATAATTGTGTTTTATTAAGGATTACTATGGAAAGTAAAACTGAAAAGAAAAATAGTAGAACTATAGACAACATCGCGATTGGACTTGGCAATAAAGAAGTTGTAGATCGTCATGGCAATGCTAATGCAGAGTTTATCAAAGGATTTTCAGGCGTGGATAATGAAACTGGTCAACAGTTTCAAAGAGGGCATAAAAAGGTTTATAGTTATAAAACCAACCCAAAATACAAAAAACAAAATATTGCACAACAATCTGGATTTTCAGCTGAAATTACTAAAACAAGTAAAGATAATGCTGAAAATATTATAAATGGTAATGATACCCGCACAACTCGTACAGAAGATCATGGTGATTTTGGCTCTAATGATACGGTTTTTGACCATGTAGACACTGTCAATGGCAAAGTCGTCTCTGGATCTGGGTCACAAATGAAATTTGTTAATGACCCTAATAAACTTATTGATAAAATAGCCAAAGGTGAAGGTGGTGGGAAAAATGATCTTTCTCGTTATTTAACGGGTAAACTTGATTTGCCATCTGATCAAGTAGAGGAAGTAAAGATATACTGCCAAAAACAGGCAGAACAGTTACTTAAACAGGCAGACCGTTTAGAAAAAGATGGCAAGCATGATCTGGCAACAAAAAAAAGACAGCAAGCTGATAATTATAATAAAGTAGAAAAAAATATTCGCGATAGTGGGATCACTAGAGAAGAAGCAATATTTTATCGCAACAATCCAAAGTTAGCTACTGCTTATGACATGACAAAAATAAGCCATCGAGCAGGTTTAGAAGCTGCAAAATGTGGTGCTGTGATCGGTGGAACCATTTCAGGAGTAAAAAACATTATCGCAGTATTACAGGACAATAAGGATTTAAAAGAAGCTATTTATGAGACTACAGTCTCCACTGGAAAATCCGCAGCCCTTGGATATGGTACTGGTTTTGTTGGTGCTGGTATAAAAAGCTTTATGCAACAAGCAAAAAATAATACAGCACAACAATTAGCCAAAACAGCTCTCCCTGCTCTTATAGTTACTGTCTGTTTAGAGCTTAGTACAAGCATAGGGCGTTATACTTGTGGAGAAATTGATGAAGTTCAGCTAATGGAAGAAATAGGAGAAAAAGGCTCTGGAATGCTGGCAAGTGGGATGATGGCAACAATCGGACAAGTACTCATTCCTATCCCCGTAATTGGTGGAGTAATTGGTGGTATGGTGGGGTACACTTTAAGTTCTCTTTTTTATCGTTCTAGCCTTACAGCTTTCCAAGAAGCCAAACTTGCACGAAAAGAATATCTAATTATAAAAGATTATTGTGAATCTGCTAGGGCAGAAATGGAAGGGTACAAAATTCAACTGCAAGCATTTTTTGATGAGCATATGGCAGATACTCGGCATCACCTCGTAGAATGTTTTATGGAAATGGATAATTCCATCAAAGAGCAAAATATGGACACATTTGCTTCCGCTGCAAACGGGTTTGGCACTCTAATGGGCAAAAGTTTGTCTTTCACAACAATGCAGGAATTTGAGGATTTTATGGATTCTGATCTTCCATTAATATTATAACACACAGGACAAAATATGTACCTAGATTTTCTGACAGAACATTACGAAAAAAATTTTTTTTTAGAACTGGCTTATGTTGTAGCCATTGCGAAACCTTGTGCTGAAGAGTTGAAATACAAAGAAAACTCTCCTTTACGTGGTCGTCCCTGGCCTGGACTATTATTTTACAGCAGTAGAGCACAAAGTAAAGCACAAAGTGAAATATCCTTATCTTATGGTACGAGTGTAGCGAAAATCAAAATGCTTGAAACATTTCATACACTAATGGACATGAACTTCTATACCCTAATAATGGATGATGTAATAGGCAAGATAGAAAAAGTATTAACAGCTCTTGACGATATAGGTATGCCATTTGCTGAAAATCGCAACATAGTGCTCAGTAAAGCCATTAAATCTATTTTTGAAGAACAAGAAGAAGAAAACAAGATCTCTTTACTTAAGAAAAAAGCAATCCTTTTTGAACTAACACTCATGGTGTGGGCTGATGGCGGTTGTTCTGATTATGAACGTACCGTCTTAGATTATATTACTTCTGAGTTTAAGGTTGAAAAAGAAATTACAGACGAAATGCTTGAAATCTCAAAAGAACTTATGGCTCTTTATAAACAAGGTTTTGAAATTATAACTGAATAACACTTTAAATAAGGAGATATTTACATGGCACTTCCTCTCTTGATTCCTATTGCGATTGCACTAGGAGGAGCCTTGGGAATTGGAAAAACTATTAAGGCCGCAGTAGATAATAGTGAAGCAAACGATATTGGAAACTCTGCACAAAATACTATTGAGGATGCGGAAAAAGAACTTGAACAAAAGAAAAATAACACCAATACTGTTCTTGCTGAATATGGAGAAAAGAAACTACAAACATTCCAAGGCAATATTCAAAATTTTGTAGACATCTATAGTCAGTTGAAAAATGTTGAAATTAATAAAAGTGATGAACTTGAACGTTTACAAGTTGGTGATTATTCTGAAGTATTTATTGGTGAATTAAAGCACTCTTGTTCTCTTGCGGCTGATGCTGCGATGGGAATCGCGTCTGGAGCTGCTGGAGGAGCACTGACTGCTTTTGGTGCCTATAGTGGAACAATGATGCTGGCTTCAGCTGGTACTGGGACAGCTATTTCTGCTTTATCAGGTGCTGCAGCAACTAATGCAACTCTTGCTTGGTTGGGTGGTGGTACTTTAGCTGGTGGTGGTTTAGGCGTTGCTGGTGGTACAATGGTTCTTGGAGCAATGGTTGCTGGCCCTGCTCTGTTAATTTTTGGTAGTGTCCTTGGAGCTCAAGCCTCCAAAAAGCTTGACAACGCACGTGCTCATAGAGAAAAAGCAGAAACATATAAAGAAGAAATACAACTTATTTGTCAAAAATTAGAGATGATAAGTACAGTTACAGCTCTAGGATCAGAAGTTCTTTCAAAAATAAGAACCAGATTACGCAAGGCAAATAAAGCGCTTGAATTTGTAATTGGTAATTCAGGTGTAGATTTTAAAAATTTTACACAAGATGAAAAAAATAAAGTTTTCGAAGCAGTGAAATATGCTCAAATTATTAAAGCTATTATTGACACCCCTGTTCTCAATGAAAATGGTGAGCTGATAGAGGCTTCTTCTGCGCATTTTAAAGGATGCGAAAATCTTTTGTCCTCTACAACATAAATTCTATTAAATACTTATATAAAGCAACTAAATTTAGAGCACTAGTAATTAGACATAAAACGAATGTTGTGCGTGTTATATTAGTTCGTTGTGTGCAATGAATAGCAGCCTGCTTTGCGCACAGCATTGCTATCTTCACTATCAAAAACATGTATATGAGTTAGCTATTTTTGCGTTCTATACAACCAATTTGTAACCTTTTAATCACCCCCCCCTATAAAACAACAGGATCTTTAAATGCAAAAAACCTTACTTGCAACTTTGCTCGTAACATTACCCGCAACGCTTTTACTATTGTTTGCTTTACCTATACTTGCATTGACGGCCTCACAATCTATGTGTCCTGATAAGATATTAGAAACAAACACTATTGAAGGCGTTTACCAAGGCAGTGAGTGTGGGGATATGTGTTACGCCTCTGTTAAGTTAGACAACGGAGAAATTTTTACCTTTATTTGTGATGAAGAAGACGCTGCAAAGGCGTTTGGCACTAGTAAAGGGCAAAAAGTATCTGTAACTTATGAGGTAAAGCAGTTTTGGAATGAGCTTGGCAATGAGTGTTCACGGCTTGAAGTATATAAAGCTGGGCGTGTTGTTGCTGGAGCAAAAGCAAATAAGATTACAGGGGTCTACACTAGCCAAAATGTTACAGGTGGCGTCTCTGTTATGCAAAATAGCACTCACTACAAGGTTACTGTCGATATAGCTAGTATTGACGAGCGTTTTACTTGTGGTTTTGATGGTGTTGGCGAGCTGCAAGGCAATCAGCTTCGTGTTACTAGTCCTGTAGATCCAAGCTCTGAACACGCCAACTTCATGTTCACTGGCGACACCTTAACCATATCAGATGCCGTTACCAGCGGGTGTGGCGCAGGGTTAAGCATCATGGGTGAATATTCTAAAAGTAAATAAGCTCATTGACGAAAAACACGCTTGGGAAATGAACTCAAAAATGGACGGTTAAAAAATATGACTGTTGTGGCTATCAAACCATTATTATATATAGATAAAAAAATAGTTACAGAATATGATTGTCTTACTAAAGCAGATTATCACAACCTATGTCCAGTAAACACAACAAGCTGTATTCCGGGTGGAATAAGGCTAGTAGAATTTACCGAAGATGGTTTAAAAGAATACGAATACCGAGTTAAAAATAATAAAATAAAGACTTTACCTGTTGAATTATCATTTTTTGAAGCAATAAAACGTAAATCACAATTATTACAAATAAGAGCATTGATGTTAAAAGGCATGTTTATCAAAAAATGATGGCGAGATAAAAACGGATTGTGCTTCTCAAATTATTTCAGATATATACTACTAAGCTGAAGTAAAATAAATTTTCTTTAATTTCTGTTAACAAATTAGCAAAAATTCCGTCTGTACCTTTTTGGGTGCAGGCGGTTTTTTGTTTTTAAGGAGCTAAGCTATGAATTTATTACAGTTTTGTTCAGGTGAAATGATTGAGTTGGCAAAGGCAATGCTCAAGGTGCAGGCAAATTTGCAACCCGCTTTAAAAGACAAAGACAACCCCTTTACGCATTCTCGTTATGCGACTTTAAACTCTATAATGGAGGCCTGCCGTGCGGCTTTGCTGGCAAATGGCATTTGGATGACCCAGCACCCAGTTCCCTTAAGTGGCGGCGAGGCAAACTGCTTAGGACTGGTGACCAAGCTTGTCCACGCCGAAACAGGGCAATGGCAAGCTTCATTGCTGGTGATGCCGCTCCCCAAGCCAGATCCGCAGGGTTATGGCTCAGCAATTACCTACGCACGCAGATACGCTCTTTCGTCTTTAATTGGGATTGTGGCAGAAGATGATGACGCCGATTTAGCCACAAACGGCAAGGCTCAACCAGCGTTTAAGAAAAAACCAAGCAGCTCAGCAATGACATTAGCAAAAGCAGTATCAGACCCCAAAACCATAGCTAAAAATGCAGACAAGCAGCAGTTTTCAAACAACATTTTAAGCCAAATGCCAAAATTAGATGGCATAGATTACAGTGTTGTTACAACTCAGGATAATCGCCTTTGTATCGTTGCCAATGGGGACACCAGAACGAAAAAGCAACTCTTGCAGCAGGCAGGTTTTAGCTGGAGTGAAAACCGCAAAATGTGGTGGCGTTATGCCGATGTTTCATAAAAATTATAAATCATATTAATATCTTAAAAGGATCTAAAATGTGTAATGTTTTAAGCCTATTGAACCAAAGTTTAGAAGCGCAAAATTCTCAGCATACCAAAGTAAGCCTTGGCGACCGCAGTAAATATATCGGTTTGTCGGATATAGGCAAAGGTCTAGATTGTTTGCGTTCAGCAGTCGCAGCTAAAATTAAAGCAGTAAGCTCTTGTAATACTAACACTAATTTAATTAACACCCCAAACAACAGCAGCAATTTCAATCCTCAAAAACTGTCCAACAACTTACGTTTGCAGCGTGGACACTGGTTTGAGGCTGGAGTTGCAGAAGCGTTTAAGCTAGCAAATAAGCCATTTTTGCATCAACTTGAAATTAGTATTAAGCACAATAATGTCCCGATTAAAGGGCATTTGGATTTTGTGTTTGTTGAACAAAATCAAAGGCCAAGCATAAGAATCATTGAGCTTAAAAGCACCGAAAGTATTCCTAAAACGCTGTATGCTTCGCAGGAGGCACAGCTCTATGCACAGCTTGGTTTATTGGTAAAATATTGGGAGAAAAGAGTTTTTTCAGTCCCTGAGCTTGCTCACTCAAAAGGGCTAAAAAGTTTTCCTGAACTTATAAAAGAACTGTTTAATATTGATTTAATTAATGATTTTAATAAAATTAATATTGAGGGCTATATTTTGTCAGTGACTATGAACGAGGCTCACGCCTTTGGGCCATATTTTGCGAATGAAATTATGCTCAAGATCTGTTTGGATACGGCAGAACAAATTTGGTCTGCCAAGCAGGACATTAAAAACGGTGTAAAAACCCTTGATGAAGTGGCTTATAATCGGGCTTTTCACCCTCTTTGTGATTATTGTGAGGTGAATTTGTCTTGTCCAAAATTTAGGGGGGTTGATCTGCCAGAACTTGAAGCAGAACTCCTGAATTTACAAGGGCTTAAAGATAACGAAAAGAAATTATCCCAGCATATAAAAAGCACAGAAAGCAGTCTAAAATTATATGCGGCAAAAACAAGCCCCCAAAATAACTGGATTAACGCAGTCTCACAGCGTTTACGGCTTGGAATTTGTGCTGGCAAAAACAGTTTAAATGAAGAGTTATTGAGAACCGAATTGCTTGCATATTTTGATGCGGATCAGGTCAATAGCATCGTGCAAAATTCGTATAAAAGTGGTGCGGCATACGAAAGATTATACTTAGGAAAAATAAATTAAGGAGTTAATATGGGCTATTATAGTGATGTGGTGCTTGCCTTAAATGAAAATGGCAAAGCACTCTTAAATAAAAAGATTGCTGAATTAAAAGAACAGGATACGGAAACATGGCAAGTAGTTGATAGCCTGTTAAATAACTACGTTGACCATAAACAAGAAGATCCAATTAGCGGTGCAATTATGTATAATTTTGCGATGCTTAAGTGGTATGATTCATTCACAGACATAAGCTTTGTGGTTGATTTTATTAACACTCTTAGCTCTGAAGACTACCTCTTTATACGCATTGGCGAGGATATTGACGATATTCAAAGAGAAGGAAGCTTTTTTGATAACCCCTTTAATATCGAAGTGATAAGCACTATTGAATATGGTTTATCGAGTAATGATGCAGCTCCGCCTAGTAATCAAGACAACAAACAGCAAAATTAATTATTACAATAACATACACACATAAAAGCAAAGGCGTATCCAAACAGGGTACGCCTTTTTTATTGGAGAAAATTATGAACGAAGCAATCAACTTGTTGCAAAATTTAAGCAGCACTCAGCTTGACGCTGGCATGGTTTTTAGCGGCACAAAGTCAGGCAAAATGGTTCAGGGATACGCAGAAGCAACGGCTTTTACCCCAGCCCTTAACCCAAATTATATCTTTCATGAAAGTAGCCGAGATTTAGCGCTGTGGTTCATTGATCAGTCAGATCCGCTTTACGTTTTTGGCCCAACGGGAGCTGGAAAAACCAGCTGCATTAAGCAGTTAGCAGCCCGCTTAAACTACCCAGTTTTTGAAGTTACGGGACACGGACGGCTAGAATTTCCAGAACTGGTGGGGCATCTCACAGTTCAAAACGGCAACATGAGTTTTCAATATGGGCCTTTAGCCTTAGCCATGAAATTTGGCGGAATATTTTTACTCAATGAAATAGACCTCTTAGAACCTTCAACCGCTGCTGGTCTCAACGGTATTTTAGACGGACAGCCACTTTGTATCGCTGAAAACGGCGGCGAATTGATTCTGCCTCACCCGATGTTTCGTTTTGCAGCTACTGCCAACTCCAACGGCGGAGCTGATGAAAGTGGCTTATACCAAGGGGTTTTGAGGCAAAATATCGCCTTGATGGATCGTTTTTGGCTCTGCGAAGTGGGCTACCCAAAAGCTGAGGCCGAAGAGCTGCTGCTTAAAAAATCAGCTCAAAAACTGCCAGATGAAATTATTAAAAAGATGGTTGAATTTGCCAACGAGGTGCGAGCTTTGTTTATGGGTGATAATGCCTATAATAACAAGAGCATAGAGCTCACTTTTTCTACTCGCACCTTGCTTCGCTGGGCAGATTTAACCGTGCGTTATCAACCTTTGGCGAGGCAAGGAATCCAGCCCCTTGAATATGCTTTGGATCGTGCTCTTGGCTTCAGAGCCTGCCGTGAAACTCGGGCCATGTTGCACGAGCTGGCACAACGCATTTTCCCCGTGCAAGGGGCTAAAAAACAGGGGGAGTAAGTAGGAATAGCACTGCCGAAGCTGCCAAAGATGAGGATGCCGCTATTCCACAAGGTAAAATTATAAGCTCTGCCAACATTTCTAACTATCTTGATTTGCTGAACATTGCCTGCCTGCAAGATCCTGATTATTTATTGAGCCTGCCTCAATTGCCACAAATAGTTCTTGAAAAATCAAGCAGTTCTGGGGGTAAATTTTGGCTTGCGATTCCAATAAATACTGGTCTTAGTTTGCGCTGGGGCAAGCGCAACGCAAATGGGACAGTCAAGCATATTTCTCAAGGAAGCTGCCTGCAACAGAACACAATACTTGAGTTAAAAGAACGTGTTATGCAAAAACTGCGAGATGGCTACACAGTTATTCAGCATGAAACATTGTTGCCATAAATAAAATATAACAATTAAAAACAGAGATTTAAGATGCAAGAATATACAAGCATACTAAGTAATTTACTGGTTTTAAATCTTGAGGTGAACATCTGGTCTGCCCGTAAAAAGCTGATTCCGCATGACCTTGGTGATGCAGAATTGCCACCAGATGAGCTGGCTTCTTTAGGGAGCAAGAAAATCTGTTCGCCTGAAGAGTTAAGAATTTTCGGCACGTTAAAGGCCAGAGCCGTGAGTTTATTAGACCGAAACGGAGTGCGTTTTTTAAGTGGCTGGGCAATTCCCACGCTTAAGGCAGAAGAAATTCATCAGGAACTTGAGCTTATTAAAGTTGAGTTTGAGACTGCAAAAGATACTTTTCTGCAACGCTACGATGCCACGGTTGCGGACTGGATTGCCAAGCACCCAGACTGGGAAAATATGCTTGCAAATTCAACTGTTAGCAAGGATTACGTGCGTTCTAGAATGGGTTTTCGCTGGCAACTATTTAAGGTTGAAACGCCAGAAGCTATGCCAAATGCAGCGCTCCACGAGGATCTGAGCAAACTTGGCTCTACCCTTTTTGATGAGGTTGCCAAGGCCGCCACTGAAGCTTGGAACCGCTGCTATGCTGGCAAAACAGAACTCACTCGCAAGGCTTTATCTCCCTTAAAATCTATCTATAACAAGCTGATTGGCTTGACTTTTATAGAACCAAGGGTTGCCCCAATTGCAGATCTTATTGACTCTGCATTTAAAAGCCTGCCACGTCGGGGCACTTTGCAGGGCACAACGCTGCTGATGCTGCAATGGCTTGTAATGCTTCTGCAAAATCCTAGAGACTTGATGCAGCACGGACAAATGATTCTAGACGGAGCGCAGCAAATAGCTGATATTCTGGCAACTTTACCCCAAGATAGCAGCTTTGAAGCTCAAGCTAGACTTGATAACGAAAACTTGGACGAATCAGATAGCGAAACAGACAGCTTAACGGACGATGGCGAGCCACTTTTTGTAGACGAAGAGTTAGCAGAATTACCGCCTGTTTTAGATAGCTTTGGGTTGTGGTAAAATTTTAATCTTATTTATAATTTCAAAAAAAGCTCTGTTGCAAATCGCAGCAGAGCTTTTTTTATTTAGATTAACTAATTTAATTCACTGGAGTTTTTTATGGACAATAAAGACATTATTAATGCCTTGCCCTTAGTTGCAGGTATTTTAGGCCGTAAATATGGAATTATGGTCGAAATTGGTGGTAATACAGCCTGTACCGATGGCAACACAATTTACCTACCTGCTTTGCCGCTTGATTCTGATGCGGATTTGCTGGGCTTTGCCAGATCTTTTCTAGATCACGAGGCTGCCCATATTCGAGAAACAGATTTTAATGCGTTAAAGATCAATAAGTTAACTCAGATTGAAAAACATATCTGGAACATTTTTGAAGATTACCGAGTTGAGCATAAATTAGCAGCGATATTCCCAGGTTGTCGGCATAACTTTAACTGGCTGATTAACAAGATTTTTCTTGAAGAATATCAATTTAATGCAACGCAAGAGCAGTTGGCTAAAGGGCAAACAAGCCAAAGTAATGACCAAGAGGCAGACGACTCGCTTGCTCTGGATATTCTGAACTGGATTCTTTTAACAGTGCGTTCATGGGATGTATCAGAGTTGCAAGCTAAAGTTGCTATCTTAGCGAATAAAATCAATACAATAGCAACTAATTTATTAAGAAAGCTTGAAGCACTTTTATCGACGGTTCCAAAGCGTTGTAACAGCACTCAAGACTGTATTATTATCAGCAAAGAAGTACTTGAAATTATTAAACAATACCTCAAAGATTTTGATGCTCAAGTGCAAGAAGAAGCTTTGCTAAAGCCTGATTTGCCGCATTCTGAAGTTCAACAACTCAGTCTTAAAAACATCGAAGTTTTAAGAGATCTTCTCGCTAATAAATTAGCTCTGCCTGATGATTTTAGCACTAGCATCGCTAAAACTTTGAGTTGTGCTTCTCAAACTCAAGAAGCTTCGTATAAAGTTGCCATTGAAACCCAAAAAGTGGCAAAAGAACTAACTCCTGCCCATATTGCAAACGCTAGACAGGCAAGCACAGCTTTAAGAACTCGCCTGCAAGCACTTTTACAAAGCAGTGTGGCCACAAGAAATCGGCATGGCTACACGGGCAGGCTCGACCCTCAGCAGCTACACCGCTTGAGTTCTGGAAGCGCAAAAGTGTTCAAACGTCACGGAATCAAGCAAGGCATTGACACGGCGGTACATGTTCTCATTGATAGCTCTGGTTCAATGACTGGATCTATAGGATTTGCCTCCGAAGCCTGCTTTGCTGTGGCTTCTGCCCTGCTTAGTCTGCCAAAAATGAAGGTGGCGGTAAGCTCCTTTCCTGGCGAAACGATCCAAAACAATAAAGGATCTAGCCCCTACGCCAGCGTTGGGACCATTTTGAAATATGGTGAAAAATTACACAATAAATTCAATATCTCAGCTGCTGGCGGAACTCCAATGGCTGAAGCGCTTTGGTGGACTTTGCAGCAGATGCAAGCTCTGCCTGAAAAACGCAAAATCATCTTGCTAATCACAGACGGCCAGCCAGATTCGATAGCAGAAACAAAGCTGGCTATCTTAGCGACAAAACAAGTCAAAGCTGAACTCTACGGCATCGGGATAGGCGACCGCACTATCCACACCCTATTGCCTGATCATAGCCAATATATTGATAACATTCAGCAACTTGCTCCAGCCATGTTTGAGCTTCTGCAAGGTGCTTTGGTAAAGGCAGTTTAAGGGCATGATGCCCCTTGCAATAAAAGAAACGTGATCAATTTGCATCAAACACATTTTATCCTACTAAACTTTTACTTTCTATCACCCTTTAACCTATGGAGTTTTTATGAATCGTTTACTAATTTTGATTGTGGGCTGTGCTATTGGCTACGTCGTTGGCGGATATATCGACGGCGTAACTGGAGACAACGAAAGGGCTGAAAACAAACTCCCTGATGA
>JAHDVE020012092.1:0-56929 GCA_022606495.2 Halesus radiatus
TAACTTTGTTTTACATCACTTTTATTTATACTTTAGCCGACCGGGTTTCGCTACTACCGTAGCTTCTTCAGGGCAGTATACAACTAAACTATGAACTAAGATCCACATGTGTTATAGATTGATACAAACAGGCGAGTGAATGGCCAAGGGTGGGAGATCAGCAGGTACCTGCTGATCTGGAAGGGTGTGTACTTTGTTTATTGGGAATAATTTAAGGATTGGACTTTTATTTAAATTTATTTGATTATTTATGAGTCTACTATTATAAGTCGAAGACAGAACCAATCGCTGTGGGATGCCAGAATTTATTCAATGTGAGTTAGAGGTGAAACCGTCAGCAACCGTCTGAATAAAAAAAAATCCCTGAAAAAGTCGGCAATCCACGTATACAGGGATGAGTTAAGTCCATAAGAATGCGGTATGTTGACAAGTCCTCCTTTTTTTCTACCTTTGACACACTGTATAGCGGTGCGGTTGGTGTGGCGCGGGCGGCGTCCAATCCTTAATCCTTAAAAGTCCAATCCTTAAATTATTCCCAATAAACAAAGTACACACCCTTCCAGGTCAGCAGGTACCTGCTGATCTCCCACCCTTGGCCATTCACTCGCCTGTTTGTATCAATCTATAACACATGTGGATCTTAGTTCATAGTTTAGTTGTATACTGCCCTGAAGAAGCTACGGTAGTAGCGAAACCCGGTCGGCTAAAGTATAAATAAAAGTGATGTAAAACAAAGTTATTGTTTTATTATTTTAATTTTTTATTTGTGTTTAGTAATTTACAAAGAATCGCATAGCTTGACAAGAGTCTCATTCAAATAGGAGTCGAACATTTGCTTTTAAAATTTTTATTTCTGGGAGTCACCTATCAGTCATTCACACAAACACTGGGCGCCAACATCTGTATTTCATTCTTCTTTGTATAGTTGAGACGGTGGCCACATAGCGCAGAAGGGTGCTGAGGTCTTTCAGCTATTTGGTCAGCATTGCGCAGTCGTAGTCCAGATGTGCCCCGGGAGCTGGAGCACAATTCCCATTATTTTTAAGGAAGATTCCTTATCCTTTCCCTTAGGCTTAAAAACTTCCTGCTTAACTGCGGTTCTGGTTCGCTCGGGTGACAGCTATCAGCGGTCACTAAGCGAATGACATTCATTAAAATATCAATATTTGCGTAGTTTTAACAAAATAAAAACTCAATATTAAGTAAGTTACCAATTATGTTATTATTTACTTTAAACATTATATAGATGTTGACATTATCGGCGGGTAGTTTAGAGAAGAGTCGTTACAGCCGGCCGAGTCAAATGAATCCCAATCCGAAGGCGATGAATTCACTCCGAGTTGGCAAATCCGGACTCGTTCCAAACTCATACTCAAGGAATGACTAAGGTTTCGAAATGAAAAGCGCCCCTATTCAATAATTTAATATGAACGATTTTTGCTCTCGAAACGGCAGACCCGGGCGGACCGAAAGGAACAAAGGATCAAGTGTGAAGAATCTGGAAGAAGGCCGTGTGGCTGAACTCGGAATTGGAACCTAGATCATAAAATAAGTGGAATAACCCACCTCTACGGTCGGCATAGATTTACCAAGACAGAAAACGTCACTTTTAGAAGTGACAAAAAAGGTCATTACTATCTGGTTAGGTGGGTACCTTTTTACAAAATGTAATTCTTTGTTAAAAGGCGTATTTATGCTATTTAAAAATAAAATAAATTTGCATTATAATCATAATGTAATTGTTTTAAAAAGTTTTTTTTCAAAATCTTGTGTCACTTGAAGATATTTCATCAATTTGTGTTTTCAAATAATCTCTTAACAATCCGTTTAGGTAATTTTTTACTGTTTTTAAGTCTCTCCGGAATTCTGCAGTTAATCAACAAGTCTTTAATAATAGTAATAATAATACTTTTCCGTTTTTGTGAAAAATCACCCCTTTAAACCTAAGGAAAAGGATAAGGAATCTTCCTTAAAAAGAACGGGAATTGCACTCCTGGTACAGCTTTTTGTAGTCATCTAGCAAACATTGCATAGCACCGACTCCTTTTCTGAATGAGACTACCAGTTCAAACAAGTTGTACTGATACCAAATATATTCATGTAGTTGTGTAATCCATTAGAATTAGATTATTTAAATAAATTGAATTCAGAGTGATATTATTGCGCATCTAAACTGCACTATTTTTAAAGATTAGAATAAAAATTTAAATAGCATTTTTATATTGTGCACTAATATGTACTAGTGGAAGACTGTACTTTTTCAACACAGTTGAATTTTATTTTCACATATAAAGTATCCCGGGATAAAGTCCAGTAACTTTGGGAGGTGATTCTACATTATACCATGTACCCACAAGAAAAAAACATAAATAACTTCATACATTTTAACGGTCAACACCCAAAGTTAGTAGTCCGTTAACCTAAGAAATACTATTAATGATTTATGTGTTAATTCTATATGGGTAGTTAGGAAAATGTATAAGGTTTCAAAAGACAAAATCCACAAACTGTAATCTTTTAAATTCTATATGAAATACGTAGTGGAATTTTAGATAAAACATTCAAAATTGCCTTCATTGGTTTTCAAACTGCACTTATTTTCAGACATTTTGGTACGTATTTTTATAGAATTTACAGTTTGAGGATAACTAAGTATCACGCCGTTTCGCTGCAGGGGTGGGCAGAAAGGACGGACCACCAAATGACTCGATCTTGGTATACACTTCTTGCTTCATTCACTTTCATACATCCTCTCATACATTCTCTTCTATTATTCCGACTTCTGACATGGGCCGACTCAAGTATTTGATTCACTTGATCGTGCCACGTCTTCCTCGGGCATCCCCGGCTTCTTCCATTCACATTCGTTTCATATATTCTTCTTGCACTCCTTCGTTCATTCGCTTTACATGGCCAAACCATCTGACCGTCCCTTTTATAATCTTGGAACCTTATAATACAACTAAGAAGTGATGTTTACGACCATTTGTAGTATTGCTTGAGTTTTCGAACTACGAAGTGATGTTTTTAGGACAATTTGTAGTATTGCTTGAGTTAGAAAACTACGAAGTGATGTTTACGACCATTTGTAGTATTGCTTGAGTTAGCAAACTACGAAGTGATGTTTAGGACCATATGTGCTTACGGGAAAAAAACTATGGTATTTCAAAAAGTTATTTATTTTTACTTGTAGAATCACTACCCAAAGTTTACTGCATTACCCCGGACACCCTGTATATTATATTATTTCACATTGTTTCTCATACCATGAAGTTTTTTTTTTAAATCTTTTTGAAGATGGTTAATTGCGGTGTTTGTTTTTTATTTTTATTTTTATTTTAATTTTATGAAAGGTCAAGGAAAAGTGTTTAATCTGATATATCAATTTATTTTTAGAATTACTTAACTGGCATTTACTGCATTTAAAAAAAATATATTACATAACAAACCCAATAGTTTGTGTTCAATTTAAACTGATACATATAATGATAAAATACACATTTAATTTAAACCTAGCTTTATTTTAAAATAGCTAAACAAACTGGCTACCTCTACCTCTAGCACACCCACGGAAGGTTATCTGAGAACATATATTTACATTTTTATCTAATTTTATTTGAAAGATGATCTTTATGTTTTTATTCATATTTTTGTAAGAAAGGAGGAAGAATAATTATTTTCAAAAAAATTTGACAATAAAATTTATTAATAACTAAACGGTTTGTTTTGATTGAAATCTACACGTATTCATTTTAATAAGAGGCTATTAGAGTGAGTTTATCGATATAGGTGATCGGCGTGAATATTGGAGGCGATTTCACTTTCCCACTTGTCTCCGTTGTTGAGGAGCTTCTCCTTGTTGTACAGCAGCTCTTCATGCGTCTCGGTGGAGAACTCAAAGTTGGGACCTTCAACGATTGCATCTACAGGACAGGCTTCCTGAAATTGCAAAACAAATGCACTTAAATCAGAAATAAAAATAAATGGATTATTTCTGCGTCTCAAGGCGCATTACAACATAATTTATCTAACCTATACCTCATCACTTAGATTTATTACTAATTAATGGCTTACAGCTAAGACTTATAACTAGAAACTATCTAATTCCGACTTGTGACTTACATCTAAGACTTATATAGCTAGCGACCTACAACTAAGACCAGTGACTAGTGACTTGAAACTAGTGACAAACATGTTTATGAATAGGCAAGTCTTTTAAACAATATTGTTGAATGGTTAGCATCTATGGTTTAGGAATAGAGACTTACATTTTAGAATAAATTATATAATGATTGTTTCCCTTGTTTTCAGTGATAATTTACACAACAATGGAACGTGTTTATGTGTGATACAAAATGTTACTATTTACATAACCTGATATTGAACAACAGACACATCACAGCTGCATTTGTTTGCCTCTGATCAGTTTGAGGATAATATATATAGAATATTTAATAGTACAGATATAATAGCTAATTACAAAAAAGTATAAATTTATTTTACAAAAAATGTCCAACTCAATAGAGAAAGATCTCTTGTGTTTGAGTTGCGCAGCACCGCCAACTAGCGACAGTAGTGAATAAATTAAATTAATAGAAAATAAAAGTACATCAAGAATGATACATAATGTTTGTGAAAGACTAAAAGTACGTAATACTATTGGGAGTATGCATTAATTCGTGCGGTTTTTTTTCGAAAATTAAGGCTTTATTGTGAAAAAATGGTTATACATTCAATGTTCAAAGTATTTTCCATGGGAAGCTACGACATTTGTCCATCTTTCTGGCAGTTTGTGGATTCCATCCCTAAAGAACTTCTCCGGCTTGGCGGCCAAGAACGAATCGAGCCAATTTTTGATAACCTGTTCCGAAGTGAAGCATATTCCGGTGAGGGCATTCTGCATTGATCTGAACAAGTAGTAATCAGAAGGGGCCATGTCTGGGCTATAAGGCGGGTGAGGTAGAACTTCCCACCCACTGTTTTCCAAATAGTTTTTAACCGGTCTTGCAACATGTGGCCGAGCGTTGTCATGATGAAGAATTATGGATTCGTGTCTAGTCGCATATTCTGGTCTTTTTTCCGCGATCGCTCTCTTCAAACGAATCAATTGTGTTCGGTAGAAGTCCCCTTTGATCGTCTGACCCAATTTCAACAGTTCATAATACAACACCCTTGTGATCCCACCAAATACAGAGCGTTACCTTGGCGCCATGGATATTCGGCTTTGCCGAGGATGTTGATGGTTGGCCGGGCTTCACATGCGATTTCTTGCGCTTGGGGTTATCGTACTGAATCCATTTTTCATCACCAGTGACAATCCGATGCAAAAATGATTTCTTTTTGTGGCGTTCAAGCAACATTTTCGACATGCAGAATCGGCGTTCGACGTCTTTTGGCTTCAATTCATACGGCACCCAATTTCCAAGCTTTTGGATGAATCTCAATGCTTTTAAACGTCTGGAAATGGTTGCTTGATCAATTCCCAATGATTTTGCAAGTTCTTCTTGCTTTTGGCATGCATCTTCATCGAGCAATGCCTCCAATTCTTCATCTTCAAACTTTTTTGGATTTCCGGGTCGTTCTTCATCTTCTAAGTCGAAATTGCCACTTTTAAACCGTGCAAACCACTTCTGGCACGTTCAATCAGCTAGAGCATGGTCACCATAAACCTTCACTAAAATACGATGACTTTCAGTAGCACTTTTCTTCATGTTAAAGTAATGAAGAAGAACTCCCCACAAAAACACTTTATCTGGCACAAAGTTCGACATTTTCAAATGAATAGAAAAAGTTGTTGTTTACGCTTCAACCAAATGACATATACTGAAAAAGATGCGCAATGACAGTAGCTTTCAAATGAATATAGTCTCGGATGAACACGACGCGAAATAGTACTAGTAACGCCCTCTCTTAGAAAACCGCACGAATTAATGCATACTCCCAATAGAAATGCAACAATAAGGCACATAAAAAGTTATAAACATAGTACATTCATATTTCGAAAGACCTGATCGAATATTTCTAGAGGATATGTTGCCTTTTTTTTGTTTGTTTTTTTTTTTTAGATTTAATAAGAAATTAAAACTTGTAATTACTGTTTGACTTATCTAATTTTTTTCTATTTTGATTTTATACGGGAGGGCATTAAAAAATGTTATACCTTGATAGGTGTAATGGAGTTGAGAAGCACTAGTTTTAAATTTAGGGATTTCTAAGTTGCCACGTGATCTTGGTTGGTTACTTATTTTTGTGGAAGTTTTTGATTTGAAATGGTCTTTGTGAATTTGTAACTTTTTTCTTTTTGAAGATTTGATTTAAACTGATGACTCTAAAAGAGTTAAACAGTTGTTTTTTTTAAATTTAATGTAAATCAAGTTTAATAATGTTATTATTAAGTTCTGCAAGTATTTTCAGTTGTTATTATTGTGACAGCTGTTTCGGCGTTTAAGGCCATTTTCAAACTGTGGTTAATCCACATTGCGACGACTTATTTATATGATTTAATTTATCCCCACTCCTTTAAAATTTGGATGGATGGGTAATGATTTATTATCGGTAAAACCGATTTAGTTAGAAAGCAATTAAAATTCTGAATTCTGTGAGGTTTTCACATTTATAATGTGTTTTTACTCATATTTAACTGACAATGTTTTCTTAATTGATTTATTTAAATGTGTTGTATTGTTTTGATAATGTGAACATACTGAGAAGCGGTGAGTATATAATTTTCCTTACTTTATTAATTAATGTTATATTAGGATCATTTGTTCGTTTGTTAATTTCTAATTGTTCAAGTAAATTTAATCTTACTTTATAATAATAATAACAAAGCATTTATATAGCGCAGTTTTGTGTTGTTTCACTTCAAGTGCGCTTTACTATAAATAAACTTTAAAATGATTAAATAACTCCATTGAGTGGTATCCTACAGTGCTACTTTTACATTCTATTTATACATTCTTAACATATTACATACATTCCAGCTTATTCTTAATACTACTCCTACAGTACTCCTTAGGTGCATATTCATGTTATATTTCTTTCTTTCTATATGTAAGGGTTTAGGTTTGTTGTTGTCAAACGGGACGTGATTATTTACTAAAAGATGTTCTGCGAATTTTGAAGAAGTGCCTTTTATTTTTATAAAATCTTATACGAGGTTTGTTCAAAAGAAAAGGTGAATTTTACATTTTCGCGGGCTGTGTACATTCGATTATCGATTTTTTTTTTGTTATGTTGGTAGACATATGTTTATCATATGTTAGCATTATCAGCCATTTTGGATTAGTGGTTTGTTTTTGACAACTGGAAAGGTTAGTCACTTTTTTGTGTGTTCTTCGATTTTTTACTTTTGAAATAAATGGATCAAAGAATATATATTAAATTTTGCATTAAAAATGGAATAAAGTACTCCAACGCACTTAAAATGTTGACTGTGGCATTCGGCAAGACTACTTTGTCTCAAAAAAGTGTTTATAAGTGGTACAAGCGCTTTAAAGAAGGCCGAGAAGATGTTAATGACGATGAGCGTCCTGGAGTTGCAACCACACCAACAAACGAAGAAAACATCGAAACAGTGAAGAAAATGGTTTTGAAAAATCATCGAATCACTATCAGGGAAGTTGCAGAGGATGTTGGCATATCAATCGGCTCATGCCTTGCAATTTTCTCGGATGTTTTGGGCATGAAACGTGTGGCAGCGAAGTTTGTTCCGAAATTGCTAAATTTTGAGCAAAAGCGACGTCACATTAGTATCGCTCAGGAGTTGTTGAATGACGTCAACGACGATCCAGATTTGCTCAAAAGGGTCATAACTGGTGATGAAACGTTGGTATATGGTTATGACGTCGAAACCAAGGCCCAATCATCCCAATGGAAGCGGCCAGAAGAGTCAAGACCGAAAAAAGCACGCCAAGTTCGATCAAATGTGAAGGTTTTGCTCACTGTTTTCTTCGATTACAATGGCGTGGTGCATCATGAGTTCTTGCCAACAGGTCGTACGGTTAATAAGGAATACTACAAGGAAGTTATGCAACGTTTGCGTGAAGCAATACGGCTCAAACGATCGGAATTGTGGAAAAACAAATCATGGATTTTGCATCACGATAATGCACCAGCTCACACATCAATGCTTGTTCGTGATTATTTGGCCAAAAACAACACCGTAGTCATGCCTCAACCACCGTATTCACCAGATTTGGCTCCCTGCGACTTTTTCCTATTCCCGAAACTGAAGAGACCAATGTAAGAAAAGCGTTTTGCCACAATTGATGAGAAATATAAACTCAAAGTTAATCCAGCAAAGACAGAACTTATTTGGATAGCTTCCCCTGGAAGGCAAGGCCTCCTTGATTCCAATCCAATACGTATTCAGGATACAGATATAATTACTTCTACAGAAATAAAATTCCTAGGTTTCACTATGGACAATAGTCTTTCTCTTGAATCGCAAATTACAAAAGCTGTAAGTTCTGTTTTTTTCCATCTTAGGCAGGTAAAATCAATCAGGAGATATCTTCCCTCTGATGGAGCAAAATCACTCATAAATTCCTTTGTTGTTTCACGTATGGACTATTGTAATAGTGCATATGCTGGCCTCCCTCAAAAACAATTCAATAGAATCCAGTCCGTCTTCAATGCTGCGGCGAGAATGATATTTGGTGAATCTAAATATTGTCATATAACCCCACTTCTAAGGGATCAACTTCATTGGCTTCGATGCCCTGAAAGAATAGAGTTCAAGATCTGCTTACTGACCTTCAAATCATTGCAGGGAATGGCGCCAGCCTATATATCTGAACTATGTATCCGACAGGACTTAAGTGATAGACAGCTTACTCTGAGGTCAGCAGATCTAGATGCTACTAATTGTCTAATTGAACTTTCAAGGTTAAATCGAGCCGTCTACTATGATCGCTCTTTTCGTGTAAATGGCCCTCTCATTTGGAATAAACTTCCCCCAGCTCTTACTAATATCCAGAAATTGACTGAATTTAAACAGGCTTTAAAACAAACTTATTTAAAAAATCCTACTGTCTATAAATTTTAATTTCTCTTCAATTTATTATAAAGTCATTTCCTCAAGCCTCTGGTAGTTGTTTGGTTTCGGTTTCCTCCGTATATATATATTTTTTAATTTTTTATGTGAAGTCCGTTATTGCTGAACATAACCCGACTCCTGTCTTAAAATGTTACTATTTTTGTAGTAATATTGTGAATGTGTTATTTTTGTATAGCCATATGTAAACTGTATAATATTTTGTAATTTTCTTATGAATATGCACCTAAGGAGTACTGTAGGAGTAGTATTAAGAATAAGCTGGAATGTATGTAATATGTTAAGAATGTATAAATAGAATGTAAAAGTAGCACTGTAGGATACCACTCAATGGAGTTATTTAATCATTTTAAAGTTTATTTATAGTAAAGCGCACTTGAAGTGAAACAACACAAAACTGCGCTATATAAATGCTTTGTTATTATTATTATAAAGTAAGATTAAATTTACTTGAACAATTAGAAATTAACAAACGAGCAAATGATCCTAATATAACATTAATTAATAAAGTAAGGAAAATTATATACTCACCGCTTCTCAATATGTTCACATTATCAAAACAATACAACACATTTAAATAAATCAATTAAGAAAACATTGTCAGTTAAATACGAGTAAAAACACATTATAAATGTGAAAACCTCACAGAATTCAGAATTTTAATTGCTTTCTAACTAAATCGGTTTTACCGATAATAAATCATTACCCATCCAAATTTTAAAGGAGTGGGAGTAAATTAAATCATATAAATAAGTTGTCACAATGTGGATTAACCACAGTTTGAAAATGGCCTTAAACGCCGAAACAGCTGTCACAATAATAACAACTAAAAATACTTGCAGAACTTAATAACATTATTAAACTTGATTTACATTAAATTTAAAAAAAAAAATAAATGGAATTAAACACAAAAACAATTAATAAGTTAAACAGTTGTGTAGTAGGAAATATCAATGGTTTTCAGGGGATGACTTTCAAAATCAATCTCTGTATCTTTTCAACATGTAAGAGGTTAGTTTTAAAGGTTCCCCCCCAACCGATTACACCATATTGTAAAATGGATTGCGCAAGGGAATAATATACTGTTTTCATCATATTGGATGATAGGATGTTTCTCAATCTAATGAATATGTAAATAAGTTTTCTTACTCTGGTTACCGTATTTTGTACTTGTTCTTTCCATTTTAGTTGACTGTCTACTAAAACACCCAGATACTTTATGCTATTTTTGCCGTTGATGGGTAAACATTTGGCATCATCGCATTATTTTTTATTTGCACACTGTGATGAATGGATTTTGATACAAATATTGTTTTCAAGATTTTTTTCTTTTAAAGAGAATGGGATGAAGTATGTTTTGTCAGTATTTAGTGACAGACAATTTTGGTCGAACCATGTTTTGAGTATATTAAGATTTGTATTTGCTATTCTCATTGTTTCCTTCCATGATTTTCCCTTTGTGATCACCACAGTGTCATCTGCATAAGATATGATGTCTCCAACTATGGGGAGGTTGAACATTTTATTTACATATATAATAAAAAGCATTGGACCGATGACAGTACCTTGTGGTATACCGAAAGATGCGGTTTTGGGTTCACTTAACGCATTATTAATTTTGACATATTGAAATCTTTCTTTTAGATAGCTTTGGAACCATGATAGCACTATTCCGTCTATCCCAATTTGCTTTAGTTTTTCAATGAGTTTGGAATGTGATATGCTGTCGATAGCCTTGCGGAGGTCTATGAAGATACCAAGACACTTTTCTCTATTATATAAATTTTGCATTATTGTTGAGGTTAATTTAGCAATCGCATCCTGAGTGCTGAGATCGTCTCTGAAACCGAATTGATTTGGACTCATTAACTCCTTCTCTTTTATGTAGTTGTTGAGTTGTTTCTTTACAATTTTTTTCGTAAATCTTAGCTATGTTTGATGCAAGTGCTATGGGACGATAGTTTGAAATATTTTCTTCTTCACCAGATTTAAAAACCGGGGTGCGATAGTTTTCTTGTAGTTGATCGGGAATATTCCCTTCTTTAGGCTTATGTTTATTATATAAGCTTTGCCGATTAGCTCCTGGACAGCTTTTAATGTTGTCACAGTGTCGTACCCAGGGCTTGCTGATTCCCTTAAACTTATTATAGCATTTTCCACATCTGTCAGTTAATGAAGAAAAGGTCTGAAAACCTTCTTCAAAAATTGGATTTTGTTCTGGTCGGTTTGTTTGATTTTTGTCTAAAATAATATTTTGAGCAAGATTGGTACCGACATTTGCAAAATAATCATTAAATACATTTCCACAAAATTGCGAGTTTTTTTTGGTTGATTCTCTGATAGGAAATTTCTTTTGGTAATTTTTGTTTTGTTGTTTTGTTTGTATTGTATTGATGATTTTCCAGAATTTTTTGCTGTCTTGACCAGCATCTTTTATTTTATCACGAAAATACTTTTCTTTTGTCAGTCTAATTAAAAGTGCAAGTTTATTTCGGTATTTCTTGTAAAAAGTAACGATTTTTTGATCATTTGGGAATTTTTTTAGATTGGTGATAGCATTTTACTTTATTTCTGATTGTTATTACTAATCCATGGATTATCCATGGCTTTATTAATCTGTGTTTAAATTTTGATTGAGAACCACTTACTATGGTAGATAAATTTACATGATTTTGGAGAGTTGTTTCAAAATTTACTGCGCATGTGTTAGGATTTTCTGATTCAAATATTGTCGCCCAAGTTTCCATTTTAAATTTTGTTCCTAATATTTCCAGATTTAAATTTTTTTTTTCATATTTTTTACTGCCATTCGATTAAAGTTGGTATTTCTTTTAACTATGTTATGGGCGAATATACAGGTGTAGTGATCAGTAATACTGGTTTTCCATAATATTGAAATGTTTTTTTCAGTGTTATTTGAATTGCACCATATATGATCAATGCAGGAAGGGATTTGTCTGAAGACATTTCGTGTAGCATTATTTATATACGACTTATAATTAAGTAACGTCATTACATTTACATAGTCTTCTTTCGCTCTGCTATATACTCCGTCTCTAATATTTATATTGATGTCGCCAATGACAACATCACAAGTATCTTTTAAATTCAGTAATAATTGTTCCATTTCTATTATGAATTTTTTAGGATCAGATTCATGCGTGTGGTAGACGGTTGCCTTGAAATTTCAGTGATTGTAACATTGTTGTGTTTATTTAGTATGATTCCACTGCTCTTGTTAATAAATGTTGTAGTCGAGTGGTATGTGTAGTTAGGTATATCATACAGTGCGGCAGATTTATTTACATTCAAATGCGCTTCTGTTAACACAATGAGGTCCGGTAGTGTTTTAAGGAGATTTAATGTTAGCACAAATTCATCGAAGTTTTTTTGCAAACTTCGAATATTTTGATGTCGAAAGAGGTTGCGAATTTATTTAATAAGTTATTACATTGTTTTGAATCTTCCGCAAATATACTGTGGAACATCCGTTAGCTTATCAATTTCCTCGGTTAAAAAGTCCTCCATCATAGTCGATTGTTTGTTGTGCTATAATGTTACATTTTTCGCTGTTTGCACTATGTTCAGTGTTATTTTTGCTCCCAAATAATGTATTGTTTTTTTCGCAGTTGTAGCATTTAACGGATTCTGTTTTTTTCGCATTCGCTAAATTTGTGATTTTTTACATAATGTATGCATCTCGGCTTATTCATTTTGTTCAGACATTTTAGGGATGTATGTCCGAATCCAAGACAGTGGTAACACTGCATCAATAGATTGCAATCTTCAATATGCGCTCGGACAAATCCTATATTGATCTTTTGTTTTCCTAGTAGTATCTTTCGGATTGGACATGTTGTTTCTATTATGACATTTCTTAGATGGTCACTCTTTCTATTTTTAAGAATTTTAGTAACTTTTATAGAATCTTTTGGGGAATTGTTTAATTCGTTATTTTGCAAAATAAGGTCGTTAAGAAAATCATCTTCATTATACTCCCCTCCTACACCTTTAATGATCATGCATTTCTTTTTTAATTCTGTTGCAGATATTCCGCTTTTATTTTTATTTATTTCCATTTTCAACTTTTCAGCATGTTCTTTGTTCGAGCAGGTCATAATTATTTTATTGTTTGATGCTTTTTTAAATCCGTTTATACCAATGCCTAGGTTGGGTGCTTTAATTGTTTTAGCAATGATGTTCTTTATGTCTTCTAATGTTTCCCTGCCTTCAGCAATTATCACGACAGCAAATTTCGGTTCTTCAATTTGTATTCTCTCTTTCATAATCATAGCGTATGTTTTTTGTTTCAAGCTTAGTGATAATTTTTTTTTGGAGTTCAATAATTATTGTTTGAAAATCGTTTCTCTCCGTTTTCCTTGTTTCCTCTAGTAAATTGATTGCCAATTCAAGACTATTTCTTACTTTTGAGTCCTTTACTGTAGTAATAATGTCCTTTATGTCACTTTTTACATTTTTGATCAGAGTTAGCATGTCCATTATGTGTTCGGAAACTTGGGTTACCGTGCGGTACAGCGGTCACCAAAACACACGTCACTCCAGGTCAAACTATGTGACAATGAACAACATATATATCATATTCTACATGTTAATGATGATGGTAATACTAGACAGATACTTTCATACAATTAAATTTTTAAAATGTTATGAGCCCCAAAAAAAGAAGGAATGTATTAATATTATGTATGTTTTATTCTTAGTTTTATGACATGGGTGCAAAAAATGTATTTAATGGGTTATCTGGATTTAAAGAAAAGTATAGATATCTTAAATTAATGAATTAAATGTACATAAATTAGTTACAAGACTACTGGAGAAGATGAGGTATTGTATATTGTATGAAAAAAATAATGGGATCTAACGCATAAAATAAAAAAGTTTTTAATAAGTTTGCTTCTGCAGAGTTTCAGATTTGAAGATGGGGGACTTTGATAGATAATAAGGGTACCTAAGTGCCTGGTCTGCTAGTCGTAACTTTCTAATATACGTGCACTAAACTGAAAACAGAAATATTTTTAAAAAAAAGTTATGATTCTTGTTTGTCCCTGTCAATTCGCGGTTGGTTCTTGCTGTCCTGGTAATTTTCCTGTTAGTTCTTGTTTGATACTGTAATCTCCGGGTTGGTTCTCACTTGATCCTGTAATTTCAGGGTTGGTTCTTGTTTATCCCTGTAATTCCCTGGTTAGTTTTTTTTTGTCCCTGTAATTCCCTGGTTGGTTCTTGCTGGCCCTTTATTTCCCTGGTTGGTTCTTTTCTAACCCTGTAATTTCCTAGTTGGTTCTTGCTGACCATGTAATTTCCTGGTGGTTCTGACATGACTGGGATTATTTATAAAATAACATACCTGGCAGAAGCCGCAGTAAATGCATTTGGTCATGTCGATATCGTAACGGGTCGTCCTCCTTGAGCCATCAGCACGCTCCTCTGCTTCGATGGTGATAGCCTGAAATAGTTATTAAAAATTGAATATGTATGTACATATACATATATAAATCAATTAGCATTTAATACTGATAAACAAATCAAAATGTAATATTTGTTCACTAGTAAGACGTCTACTGAAATATGCTTCACCAATTTGGAATCCTCAGTATAAAGTGTACAGTACATTGATAGTATAGATAGAATACATTCAAAAGAAACTTATAAAATATCTCGCCTACAAATTCAACAATGACTTTCAATGTACCTTTCAATCTTTGCAACAGAGGTGAACAATAGCTGATTTAACATTTCTACATAGAATTCTAAATAATAATATTGTCCGTACTGAGCTTCTGTTCCTAATTAATTTCAACATACCTCTGAGACGTACCCGCCATACTGCACTATTCCACATGCATAGTTACAAAACAAATGCAGCTGCAAATTCACTAATGAGCCGTGCCCTTTATTCATTCAATTTTTTTTTCTTTTTTTTAAATTTAATGTAAATCAAATTTAATAATTTTATTATTAAATTTGATTACATTAAATTTAAAAAATAAATTAAATGGAGTTCTACGAATTAAACACAAAAACAATTAATTAATAATATTTATCTGAACTACTCTAACATTGACATTTTTTCAGATTCACTGTGCATATTTAAATGAGCATCCTGACAATTAAACTGCTCAATGTGCATACATATGGTATCACTTCTATAATAAGTAGATCACCACTTTTCACACCTACAAACATACATCCTTATACACTACACATGTCACATTACAATGAAACATATCATAGGTACCCAAAATTAACTTCATTAATATACATACATATTACAAAGCAGAATTTAGTTTATATAGTATATAATAAACATGGCGTATAAATAAAAAGCAGATATTATTTATACAAGCAGCATGAAAGCTTGCCTTTGTTGCAAATTATATTGAATTATACATAGCAATGTTATTGCTGAATTTGTTTATGAAACATTTGAAATATTTTGTGAATACGGTCTATACTATCGGTGTACCTGCTATAATATGTTTTACACCTGTGTCACTATTATAATTTAAACTTTATGACAAAATATGCAAAAGGCCCCTAAAGGGTGTATGCAATATGTAATAAATACATACAATTGATTCTGTTTGAAAGATTGCCCTCCCCAATGACCATAAGGAACTTCAGTCCATTTTTTTTATTAATGTTGACATCCTAACTTCATTTTCTGCTTATTAAATTTTTTTTTTCGTTAAGTTCGTTTTCATGGTTAAAATAATTGTTAAAGTTTCAATTTTTTAAAGCCCACCAAAACGCACAAAATCTATGGCTTGTTGGGTGTGACATCACACGAGCAGTCGGATTAGCGATTCAATAGGCGGTAATCGATATTATATGGATTCCATACAAAACTTCGAGAACTTTATACTCAAATTTAACTGCTTTTAATTGAAGAAAACATTGTAGAATATCAGCGTCTCGTTACTATTGTAGGTGCATTGTACCAAAGTGCAAAAATACATTCATATCTGCAACTAATTAACAATTTACTGCATTCAAAAAAGTCTTTTAAGTCTTTAATGCTTTAAATTATGTTCGAAAGGCAAATCAGAATCGCTTGCATTAATAGCTTCCATTAGTGTTCTACGCATGCGCGAATACTGACGCATGCGCATCTGTGAACTTGACAAACAGCCGGTGACAGCAGTAGACATGAATATGTTGAATAAATTAAATAGTTTTGAACTTTAATGGCTAGAAATAAAAATAAATATATTATGCATTGTAAGAAATAATAGGTTTGAGGTACCATTAGAAATCCTCCACTTCCAGAATAACTGAAGAAATAATCACCAAAGTGCCAATGACGTTGTTGTTTTGTGCAAGCGGTATAGATTATTAAGTAGACAAATTCGTTAAAATTGTTATGAATTTTCAAGCAAAAACCCTCAAGTAGTCGCAATAAACAAACATAATTATTTAACGAGCAAAACGAACACTGCAAACAGCGAAATTATAAGCCATAGATTATAAAAAGCGGAAAAAACCTTATCTAGTTATAAGTTGGGCTCGAAAACTGCACGTGTAACGTCAGAAGCAGTGGTACCAACAGAACATGGTGTTTTGATGGTACGGTTTTTAATTCACTTTTATATAACGATTTATAAAATCTACGTATAATTATATACAATGAAAGTTATATATTCAGAATTGGCATTTGCTGATCTATACGAATATATATTTTTAAACCCATTATAATTTTCACTGGAGTTCCTTATTGGCAAATTAGTTCTGCAGGTCGGGAGATAAAACAGCCTATATTAACCATACTCAACCTTCGTCATTATACCACGAAGCACGAAACATTTAATGATACTTTTCCTCGTGGCTCTTTAATAAGACGTGAAAAGTTAACATTCTTCAACAAGTCTTAACAACATCAACCAAATATTATATCAATGGCGGTATCGCACGACAAGAGCGTCCTATGAAATTTGTTACATACTTGGTAAATATATGAAACTATTTACTGATGCAGAGGTAGGTAGGTTGTGAAAGAATGTTTCCTCAGTGCTTCCAACGTATTATTTGATAAATTTAGCAATAAAAATCAAATAATATCTCAGATCAAAAGTTTGCAGCTCTCTGATCCTACCTTTGCTAGACGCATTGAAGATATTGCAAAACACATATTTAATCACATCATAGAAGATATGAAAAAATGCAAATATTTTAGTTTGGCTTTTGATTCTAGCACCGATATTTCAGCAACATCACAATGTTCCGTTTTTGTTAGATATTGTACCGGACAAAATTCAGTTCATGAAGATTTTTTGAAATTTCTTCCTATGAAAAATAAACCAGAGGCACGGACTATCTCAATACTATCAGTACATTTCTGGAAAACAATGATATTGATATTAAAAAATTGGTTTGTGTATGCACGGATGGATGTCCTTCAATGATCAGATCTGAAAAAGGATTTGTTACTTTATTGAAAAGAAATATAATTTGACAAATCTCTTATCTATCCACTGTAAGAGAACTTAGCAGCACGTATATCCATTGCCTAAATAGACACCGTGATGAAGACTGCAATAAGTATGGTTAATTATATTAGAGCACAACAACTGAACCACAGGAAATTAAAAAGTCTTTTGGAAGAATTGAACAGTAACTATAGTGACATTCTTTTACATACCTCGGTGAGATGGCTAAGCCGAGGGAAAGTTCGGGAACGGTTTTATTCTTTGAGGCATGAAATTATTTTGTTTTTACAGCTAAATAATAAAATTTACAGCGGAGATGGTGGTGTCTTTTAGCTTTTCTGTGTGATATCACAGAAAAACTTAATGAACTCAATCGTGGCTCACAGGGCGAAAATAAAATCATTTTGCAGATGGCGAATAAAGTATTTGCTTTTGAAGAAAAATTAAACATCTACCACAAAGAAATAGAGAACCAAGTATTGCATAACTTTCAAACTATAATAAAAGCTAAACAAGATGGTATACATGTTTCCCAAGAAAACTATACAATATTTTAAAATTATTTAGCTGCCTTAGCTAAGGAATTTAAGAGCAGATTTCAGGACTTACGTTGTGTCAAGAATTGTTTGTTACTTATAGAAAATCCCTGGCACCTAGAAACAGCCACTATAACAAATTTAGCTGCATATGGGATGATTATGCAGAGCTTTTTGAAGAATTTATCGAATTTAAGAACAATACTAATCTGAAAGCTATTTTTGAAGAAAAAAGAGAGGGAAAGGAGTACATCCATTTTTGGAAATTAGTTACTGAAAAATACAAGACTGTAAAAAATTGTGATTTCCTGCCCTCACATTATTTGCATCAACATATCTTTGTGAATCATAATATTCCAAAATGAAATATGCAAAAAAACGTATACAGGAATCGACTTACTGATTCTCACCTTGATGACGTATTGAGGGTAGCATACAGCAATTATAAACCCGATTTGTCTAAAATTGTTCAAAATTTATCTCAATGTCAAAAATGACACTAATTTTGAAATAAACGCTTTTTTTTTTTTGTTATGTAATTGGCTTTCACCCATTAAGGGCGATCTCGGCCATGTATAATCAGTTAGATTTTAATTGTACAGATTGTTCTTAAAATTAGTTTGGATACATGTTACTTTTGAGTTTTACATTTTTCACTATTGTAATGTTTAAGGAACCGTATGCTAATAATGATAAGTGATATGTACTATTATTATTCTGTTTTAGTTCATAATTTTTAAAATCTCAAATTTATTTCCAAAAAAATGGGGGGTGGGGGGTTTCATGATTTTCTTCGTAAATGTATGTGGCCCGAAGACAAAAAAGGTTGAGTATCATTGGCCTATACTGTCAGTGACGGAGATAACCACCGGGAACATAGAAATTAATGCTCTCCATGAGAGCTGAGTTTTCAAACCATCCACGAATCTGTCTAAAGAAATGTGTAATAATGTGCAAATCCCTTCTGACCCATAAATGGTTCGTTTTTAACATACCCCGAGAAAGTCAGTAGAATAGAGTCACACGTAGTAGCCTTACTCCCCCAGGTAGAGAAATCTCAGAAAATTCTTCTGAGCTCTCTTCAATATGAGGGAATACTTCACCCGGTTGGGCTCCAAATTACCGACCCACTCTTCTAGTCCACTCCTTACAAAGGAATTGAATAAAATTATGAGAACTCGGGTATCTCTAAAATTCTTTGCTACAAGCCGTCTCAATAAATGTCTTTTTTTTTTGGATGTCCATTGTACACTGGTAATACCAGGTATGATACGCCCTAGTGAATGACAAATAGATATATTGAACTTAATTCGATTCCTTTTACTCTAGTCGACAATTCTATATCTGTCTGACTGGAGTCGATTGCATTATTCTACAGTTTATATTTCTAAGAATAGTTTTAGGTCATCAGCGAAGAGAATAGACTTAGAATGCAGAATAACTTCTGGAAAATCGTTTATAAACATGGAAAAGAGTGGGCCTAAATTAGAGCCTTGGGGTACTCCTGACCATAGAAAAAAATAGGATGGATGTGAATACTCCATATGACACAAATTGTTTCCTGTCTGCAAGGTAGTTAGCAAAAACTTTGAGTAGTCGTATGGAGAATCCTATTATAGTTTATTGAGTGAGATGTCGTGATCAACAGTATCAAAGGCCTTTGAAAGTCATTATAAACGAACAATCTGCTTGGTGACCTTTATCCAAAGATTTTGATACTCAATCACTCAACAGCAATAGGTTGGTTTCTGTTGATCGACCTTTTCTAAATTCATGCTGTTCCGAAATTAAGAACAGCTCTGCTTGTGGTAGTGTGTATTTGTAAAGAATCGACTTGAACAATTTAGCCAGTGCAGACAGTATTGCAACTGTACCGCTTTTGTGAATCAGCCAAATTTTCGATATTTTCCAGGAATTAGCAAATACATACATCAGTTTCTATGGAAAGGTCAAAGAAGTGACTTGGTGACAGTTTTAAAAACTCAGCACAACCTTTAAAGAAGAATACCGGAAGAAAGTGAAGTTTTTCTGATGGAAGATTCTATATCTGATTCATCAATTTGACCAATATGTATAGGGCTCCCTTTATATTCAACTTGGCAGATTATTAGAATTTAGTAATGGAAACTCATTACTATACACGGATTAGAAGTGTTTTGCAAAAACATTAGCTACATCCACTCTTCAAACTTCCCAATCACGATGCATCATGGTGTCTTGAATAACACCATCTTTACGTGGTGATTAGATGTAGTCCCAAAACATTAGCTACATCCACTCTTCAAACTTTCCAATCACGATGCATCATGGTGTCTTGAATAACACCATCTTTACGTGGTGATTAGATGTAGTCCCAAAACATTAGCTACATCCACCCTTCAAACTTCCCAATCACGATGCATCATGGTGTCTTGAATAACACCATCTTTACGTGGCGATTAGATGTAGTCCCAAAACATCTTGGAATCATGCTTGATATTGTATTCAACAGAATTTATATATGATTAGATAACAATGCAAATATTACGCCTACCCACAGCTTTATGCACAATGAATAAATCATAGTCACACTGAGTCTTCCATTTTTATGGAGAGTATGTTTCACCCTAATGCTCACTATGGCATCTCAAGAGAACCACCTTTTTTTGTTTACCGAACTCCACACAGGAGGCCCCGAGTGAAATTATTTCCCTCAAGGCCTATATCATCTTTGGGGATGCTGTGTGGAGGGTCTTTTAGACGATAAGAAGAAGTGAACCTGGATCTTGAAGTGACCCATGTTGTAGGGGGGAGGTAACACAGAGGCCGGCCGATCATTCCACAGCCGAGCTGTTGAACACAAGAACGAGTTGTAGAAGCGATCCATTCTCATGTGACAAATGTCAACCGTGTACAAATGAAGAGTGCACGTTTAGCATGTTTCCCGACCATGCACCGGTGCCGAAGGGATCAATGACGCTAGTTCCTCAGAGCATCTTCCATTAAAATACCGGGAGAACAAGGACAGCATTCCCACCTGACGTCTGTGCTCCAAAGATTGCAATTCATTTGTTAAGTTAAACGAACCGCCCGTTTCTGCACAGAGTCAAGGATTTTTTTTTCAGATATTTTGGGGCTCTCGACCAGTGGTGGCTGCCAAATTCTACGGGCGCACTTGCGATTTGTACAGGGTCAGTAGTTGTGTACTATCTGTGGGCTATGTACAGTACGCCCAGCTTTTGAGAGGCTAACATTACTCTGGCTTCGATGGAGCCCCATACCTGAGCTGATCACTTAGGGTTACACCAAACATATCAATGGAGGGCTTGTTGGGAAGATTGCTTCCATTAAAGGAGACTAGATTGTCATTTCGATCCCTTTTAGACGTAATCAGACAAAATTGGGTCATTGAAAGATTAGATTCGAGGAAGTTATTCTTACCCCAAGAGGAAACCCTCTTGAGGTAACCGTTCATTCTCTGCTTCAAAGCCCTCCAAGCTGTTGTAGTTTGTGTGCCCTTTGGGGGCTTATCAAACAAAAAGCTATCATGGACTGTACTGTCATCCGCGTAACAATGAATTGGTGCAAACGTCAACAGGTTATTGATGTGCAACAAAAACAAATTCGGTGACAGAACCGATCCTTGGGGGACGCCAGCATTTATTGAATGCGAGTGAGAGATGAAACCGTCGGCAACCGTCTGAATCGATCTCTCCCTCAAAACGTCAGCAATCCACGTACACAAGAATATGGGAAGTTCATAAGAAGGCAGTTTATTGACAAGTCCTCGGTGCCAAACCCGGTCAAAGGCCTTGGAAATGTCCAGTGAAACCGTTTGAGTCCCACTGTGATGTTCTAGGCACCGCCCCAAAACATGCGTCACATACGCGAGAAGATCACCGCACAAGCGGTTCCGCCAGAATCCGTATTGACGGTTGTCAATAATTTTTGGTTCTCCTCGAGGTATATGAACAGTTTGACGTTGATCACACGTTCCATCACCTTGGACAGAACTGATGTGATCACTATTGTGCAGTAGTTGGCCGGGTTGGAGCGGTCACCCTTCTAAGGTATAGGATGAATGACCGCTTTTTTCCAACCAGAGTCACATTTTAGGGACATTTTAAAGAGCTTTGACAAAATTGGAGATATTTCTTTAGCACGCCACTGCAATACCAGGGCAGATATTCTGTCAAGCCGTCTAGCTATATTAACATCGAGCCCCCATAAGACGTGGAGTACATCCCGATGCTCAGCTTTTCAGACAGAAACCGCAGTGAGGAACCGATGACAGGATGGCGCCTTAATTATTGAGGGCCGAGTTTACCGCAAACATTTTCCCTAAAAGGTTGGTCTTTTCGGTGGCGGTGTTCGCTAGTGAACCGTCGGGTCTGGTAAGAAGTGGCAAACTGGATTTGCAGAAATTGCAATCAGAAAACTCTGCTGCCATGCGGGCAGGCAGCTAGCTTTTTGCTGATCTGTAGGTCGTGCTCAAAATTTTGACCTATTGATGATTCTCTTGCTTTCCTTTGCCAATTTGTTATATGCTGATCTGTTTTCCGACATTCGAGATGTGTTGTAGGTTCGGTAAGCCATGTTTTTCCATCGAACTGCTTCGGAGAATTGTAGACTGAACCATGGCTTTGAGCATACACCAGTTTGTTTAACAGTTGATTGAATGAAGCCATCCATCACAGATGTGATGACTTCACCAATTTCCTGGGCACATCTGGAAGGGTCCGAAGTCTGAAAACAGACAGCTGACCACGGGTTTAGGTTGGGTATAGTTTTTCAACATGACTGTCCAAAATTCCATTAATGTAAATCGTGCTTCTCTTTTTTTGAAATTTTTGTAGCCTTAACATTGCTTTTACATGAAAAAATAAATTCTAATGGAGGATGATGCCAATCTTCAATTATGAAGGAATCGCAATGAACAACATTCATAGTTGTATTGCATAAAATTATGTCTAATACTCTCAAATTTACATTTTGAATATTGTTAAATTGGGAGAAATCAAAAACAGAGTACAAAAAATTCAGGTGGTTTTCAATATCCTTGGTACCTCACACGGAGTGTAGATTGAAGTCTGGAGTGTGAATTTTGTTAAAAAACAAATATATGTCAAAGTTTGATGAAGGTGGGAAGCAAATAGTACATATAAAAGTAACACGATTTATATGCGATTTTTACCCATAAGGCTATTCTCGCTCTTCATGGCTAACAAACAGCCTTCTCCCTGCATGCGGGCGCTATCACTGTCTCTGTCTTTCCTAAATACTTTCGAAACTGTCATCAAAGAGCTCTGGGTTGAACACACTTGAGTTTAGCCACGTCTCAGTGATGCCAATTACATCATAATTGTTTACCAAAAGATTAGAGCATTAATACTTCTATAGTATTTATTTTTTACATATTATTACCAGATTATAGTTAAGTTTTATTTTACAAATAGATTTGATCATTTCAACAACAATTAAAAACAATAACTTTCTCAGTACTGCCCTGGTCAAAGGCCACCACTCAAAATCTAAAAATTGCCATGTTTGTTTAGTTACCAGAACTGAATTCCCAGGCCCTCCCCACTCCCTTGGGGGGAGGGGAGTGCCTGGGTCTCACTGGTTCCGGGCAGTTGGGACGGTATTCACATATACAAGACAAAAGTAACCTGAGCGGGGCAGATGGCTTCACACAGCTTGCAAGCAATGCAGCGCTCCTCCCCACTGGGATACCGGCGCAGGGCGTGCTCCCCGCGGAAGCGGGGGCTTAGGGGCCCCTTCTCGAACGGGTAGTTGATGGTAGCGGGTTCCTATTAAAGATATTAGTATACCTATTAATTATTATGTGCCGGAGATTGGTATTAGAAAAAAACAATGGTATTAAATAAAAATGCAATAAGACAAATATCAACCAATTTTAACGATCAATTTCAATTAAATAAATAATAGTAATATATTACGCATCTAATAAAATCTACAAAGAATAAAAATTAAAAATAGAAAATTATGTCGCTTCACAATTGTGTTTTCGTGCGCAAAGCCCATGTAATCCCTTCTTACAGCGGGTGCATGTGAGGAAAATTCACTTTCTATTCGCATTCTTTTATTGCGATGGCCTATAGTGGCACCTCCGTCATCACTGTTTTTATTTATCAGATCGAAGGTCTCATCGTAATGTCACTGTCATTTAATGCATCATTCGCAATAGAATTGAGATCCGATATGGTGAAATATATGTATTCACTTTTGAGTGTATTCATTATAATACGATAAACAATAAATATAGTTATCAAGGCACATGCCAACTGCTATACATCGCTCTCAAATGCAACATGTGCTCTTCCGAGGATCAACAAATGCACATTGAAGAACCCAGCGTCGCAATTTACATCACTAACGCTTGAATACCATAACTAATAATCAACATTTTAGTTGACAAGAATTAGGTAAATATAATTTCTTCAAAAGATTGGTATTCACTTTGTAGTCATTATTAATTATTAGTAATTTTTAATTCATTTATTAATTAGGCAAATGTTTATTATTGACCGGTCGGTGGCTGAGTTGGCATCGCGTCTGGATCCCACCCAGGCATTGAGTTGAATTCCTCGCCTGGCTAAGTCCTCCATCACGACACAAGCAACCCACTTACTGTAATGGTAGTAGGAGATTTTTGAATATTATCAGGTTATTCGAAACCTGGGAATGTTTGTCTTTATTAAAAACAAAAATAAAATATTTAACAAATATAATGGGAAAATAAACATACAAATCGATAGAAAAATGTATACACGATGTATTATGTAGCAGAATTGCAAATCTTAGATTGCGTTACATTTTAATTGGTCGGTCCCTCGATGAGGGTTCACTGTAGTTTTCTTACTTTGAAGACGTGAGCGAGCACAACGGCACTGCCGCGGAATAGCTCAAACCAGAAGATGGTGGTGGCTGCCCGGTCGGTGATGGCCTTGAAGCTGTCATCCTGCTCCTTGTCGTTGACGTAGATGTATCCAGAGGAGGAGGAAGGTGCTTGCACTGCCACGGGGGGCGCCGTGGTGGTAGAGCTAGCGCTGCGGCCTCCGCAAACCCCCGCACCCGACCTGTAGCCCACTGGAATACAACAAGAATTCAGGACAATGCCTTAATTTATGTTATGACTGGGCATCAAATTATAATATGGGCCATAAACTAACAACATAATGCGACCAAGATAAAAACATTCAAATTTACAAGGTTGCCAATTATCAATGCAACCTTCACCTGTGAACTGTAGCCTGATGAAAACTTCACCCCGCACACTGCGGCCCAATGCAACCTTCACCTGTGAACTGTAGCCTGATGAAAACTTCACCCCGCACACTGCGGCCCAATGCAACCTTCACCTGTGAACTGTAGCCTGATGAAAACTTCACCCCGCACACTGCGGCCCAATGCAACCTTCACCTGTGAACTGTAGCCTGATGAAAACTTCACCCCGCACACAGCGGCCCAATGCAACCTTCACCTGTGAACTGTAGCCTGATGAAAACTTCACCCCACACACTGCGGCCCAATGCAACCTTCACCTGTGAACTGTAGCCTGATGAAAACTTCACCCCACACACTGCGGCCCAATGCAACCTTCACCTGCAAATTGCAACTCGACGCAACCTTCACCCTGCAAATTGCAACTCGACGCAACCTTCACCCTGCAAACTGCAACCCGATGCAACCTTCACTCTGTAAAGGAGGGCTGTTCGTCTGATTAACAATCCGTTCTCAACGGGCTGACTGCCATCTCTAACGCACAGACGCAATGTAGATATGCTCAGTCTGTTCTATGATTTGTTGATTTTCAATTTAGGAGGCGGGTCTGGGTACCGCTGCTCCAGAAACCGTTAATTGAATAACCATCACATCTCCATAGGTCACCCTAAGTGGTTCGCTGCAACAGGTGACTTAGCAGGGATGCATAGGTTCATGGGGTGAGGTTTAGCCGGATCTTGATGGCACCAACTGTGTGGTGGGACAGGAGGGAGACCCCTTGACCTCTCCAGCCGAACATTCTCGACCGATCGCCTTGCAATGCGGTGGAAGGAATGGATTAATATGGACTCACTGACCCCCAGATTCCTACCATTTACCTTTCCGGAACTTCCTCTCCTTAAAAAGACCCTCCACACAGCATCCTCAAAGATGACACAGGCCCCGAAGGAAATTAATAACCTATTTTAAATATAATCAGTATATTAATTACATATAAAATAGGTTATTGGGTTCTGAGTTTGGGTTTACGGAGAAAACGAAAAACTAACCCCAAAATTCCATACAAAAACTTCAAACTTTACTAAGCTTTAAATGAATTTATACGCATTATTTTGTATTTTCGAGTATACCTATTTTTTCCAAGTTTTTATAATTTAAAACGAAGTTTTATTTTAAAAACCTATGCGTATTAACAGTGAGGCGAAATTGTTGAATTTTACATGGTATTTAGTAAACACAAAAAATGTTTTAAAAAGTTTACATTTCTTGGGCATAATTAAAAACATGTTTAGTTGCATATAAGCCAGAATTACTTGGGTGTCAATATTAACTATGAATAATTACTTAGGGTCAGAGTAGCAATAGAACATGATGTATTTTAAACTAAAAAAATTCCCACTACATATTATAATCATTCCATACGGCGCAATATGTTGTTTGAATGCGTTTCTAAATGTAAAATTAATTAGATATAGGTTACGCGAAACGAGAGTTTGACAGTTGCGTAATAGGAATATTTATTTTATTATTGTAATGTGATATATTATTATGTTAGATACTAAAATAACGGAAATTCAATATTTGAATAATCTACTTCGGAAAGTTACCTCTCATGGCGGCATTAAATATTTTTGTGTATGACATTCTCGCACTCTTGGATAGAATTCTCCAACTAGAGAAAATTAAACGTCAGATTCAAGTTCCATAGAAAGGAAAATCCATAGATATGTAATATATACCACTCGGTAAATCGTTTTTTTTCTACACAAGAAAGCAGTGATAATCGAAATATTTTGAAAGATTTCGATTGTTAAAATAATCGATTCAGCCCATCGCTAGTGGCTAGTAAAAGTTGATATACCTGATATATCCTTTAGTATTACCCATAAGTAATGGCCAAATTCACAGACATACTTAGTTTCTAAACATGTGCATTTCAATTCTTAATAAGTCCCAGACTAGACAGGCCATAAAAAAAAATTGCACAAATCGGTCAAATGCAATGTACGAAAATTTATTGTAAAATTCAATTTAATACCTATATATTATAGCTTTTGGTGTGCCGCGGAATTCTAGGTAGAATTTTGGTGTGCCGTAGATGAGAAAAGGTTGCGGAGCACTGATGTAGACCACGCCGGATTAAAAAAAATGTTCAGCGTATTGATGCAATACGAAACAAAAAACATTGCTCTATATTTTTTTCGTTTATTCGCTGTATAACAATAAATTAATAGAAGCTTGACAGACTTAACTTAGCAGTCGGAAAAGGGAGGATTTTTTTGCCGCTTACTGCAAAGTAAAGCAAGTCGATCTGTTGGTATAGGTTAGGGTAAATTATGAGAATATGTTTTTTTTTAAATTTGTATATAATATATTAATAATTGACAGCACCCATAGAAAGTGCTTCCCTTTCACAAAATATTTTTTTTTGTTACTATTTACGTATTTATTTCTTCACAGCATAATCTTTTATTTTTGCTTCGGAAATATTATAGAAATGGGTAACGTGGACCACCTGCTCAGAAATACTTATAAGCACAGTTTTTGACATAGGGAATTATTTTCATGGTTTTTGAATCAAGTAATCCGATTTTCGATTGTCCACTTGTGGATTCAAGATGGTTGAAATGAATTAGATGCTTTTTTTATACGCCTGTTTTTTCAATGGCTTTGGTTTTTATTAATGGTTAAGGAATCCGACTATTACATTTAACTTAGGAACCAAGATGGCGGATGTGAATTAGATCCCGTTTATTAAACGGGAATAAGAATTATTTGTCATTTGATAATTTTTGGGATTTCGAAACGCCCTTCAATATTGAATACTAAACAGCAGTAAAAATATAACATAGGTAGAAAACAATGATTTACAACCCACTCCAGACGCAGACAATAAGCTTGAATACAATTCACCAGTAGTTCAGTCAATGAAGGCAATAAGAAAAACTGAAATTTTGCAGGTGAATAATACCTATAACAGTGAGTATTTTCACAAAAGTCTCCTATCTTCCCCTTTCCCTCACAAAAGCAAAGTAGACCAAATATACTATAATTTGAAATCAAATACATTTCTAAGGACTTAATAGTTTCCGAGATACAGCGGTTCTAAAATAATGCAAATTTTTTGTAAGTTGTCATTCTTCGCTATTTTTTAGTGTTTTGGTCAATTTTGACAGTGAAAGAGTAATTTTTCGGTAAATGTTAATCTATACTTTTTAAAGTAGGCTAAAGATGGTACAATTTGAAAACAAATTGGTCTCCAAGGACCTAATATCGTCCGAAATACAGCTGTTCTAAATGAAGAAAAACATTTTATGTAATCATACTTCGCAATTTTTTTTTTGTGATTAAACAATTTTGACAGTGAAGGGGTAATTTTTTTTTAAAGGTTAGTTAATATTTTTAAAGTAGGCTAAAGATTCTACAATTTTAAATCAAATTGGTCTCTAAGGACCTAATATCGTCTGAGATACAGCTGTTCTAAATGAAGAAAAACATTCTTTGTTATCATTCTTCGCATTTGATTTCAGTGGACCTCCAAACACTTTAATTCTGATTTTGAACCAAATCGGTAGAGAACTCAAAATTCAAGATGACCATCGAAATTACTCAGGTTGACATTAAATTTGAATTCAGAACCCCCTAACATGACTTACGCCGTTTTCTAACGAAATCGGTGTGAATATCTAGAAATTCAAGATAGCCGCTAAAACTATGGATTTCGATAGGCACAGATCGGCATACTTGCAGTCAGGGGCGTCAAGATTGTAAATTATATGGGCACAAAAAATGTTAAGATTTTAAAAATAATTTGTTCATTCATTAGTTTTGCTTTTGACAGCATGCAAAGATATAATCTTGTAGATCGATAGCACGTCCGTCAGTTTTTTTTCCAGTGCGCAGGTCTTTTATATTGTGCCGTATAATAAAATAATCACTTTTTGGACCATCTTAAAGAACGTTGCAAAGAAATATGATTACAACAAAAAAAAAATCTAAAATACGTAATTCTTACATTCCGGTGGCAGTTTAACACCTCTTCCCAGCTATTCGTCATAAAACAGACAAAAATATCGAATTTCAAATCGACGTCCGCTCGCTCTGAAGGACTTCTCACAACTGATTCACTCCGGCGAAATAAATCGTTTTATCAACAATCGCGCGGGCCGGAAATTCTCATACGTTTTTTGTATGACGGGACTGAATTTAAAAATTCCTGAACTTTGAGGGAATTACAGTGAAAATCTAGATTTACTGAATTATTTTTAATAAGCGCTCTTAGTTCTTGATCTTATTTACTCTGAGATTGTGAAAAGATTTTAATTAAATATGTTTGTAATGGGTGCAGTTAACATAACGGCGAAGGCACTGTCGAGCGTTTTACTTAAAATTACAGTAGGTATTTCATATATAATGTAAAAGATTACAGTTTAAGAATTTACGTCACTGAAAACCTTAGACACTTTCGTAACTTTCTGTTAAGAATATGCAGATAAATTATGTGTTGTATTGCTTACGTTAGCATACTGCGAAGTGACGTTTAGCGCCTTATTTGAGTCTGCCCCCTTAATGGAAGAATGTTATTGAATTTAAATATATCAACAGAATAAGTTTCATTTCTCACACGATGTAACTCTGTGAACAAGAAGTACAGGCTGCATGCCATGTCCAGGTGCAAGGTGGCAGGTGGCAATGGAATAATAATATTTTGATGATTTGTATAGCGCCATTTTTGTGCGATCACTCTTATATTATTTTATGATTAACTAACAAGTTGGCGTTGTGGATTTTATTTTTCTTGATAGGCCTGGAAAAAGATTACATTACATTAAAAACATTAGAAAGTATGTAGGTAGTTTTTGCAAATGAATAGAAACGTTTAACGTGATGCTGTTAGACTGTACAGTCCTGACTCACTTTTCAGGGACGGGGTCATAGGCATGCGTTTAGTCGCAACACCTAGGTACTCCGATGCACAAGGGAGTGGGGGTGGGGGGTCTTCTACTGCCACCTATAAAGACATAATTATTCCATGTTAACATGTTATCGTGGGTAGGATGATTGCAGTAGTTATTAGTATTGACAGTTAGTTGGGAGGGACAAATACCATACTTACAGCGAATGACCGGCACCAGCTTCTCCCCACACAACACACGGATTAAATAACTTGTGCTTGTAGAAAAAGTCTTTTCTATATATATATATATATAACAGAACCTTGGGGTTTATGGGTTATTTTTAAAACATACTTTTTTAATCATAAATAATTTGGACCTGCAACCGGGTCTCAAAGTTATGGAAATTATACTATGCATATTATAATATTAATGTTTTTCATAAAACTCCATCAAACATGGTGTCTCCAGTGTCTGCACATCTGCTTCTCCATCTGTATGGGCTTAGAGTGATATGGTCAGGGTTGGCGTACATGGCAGAATTTCAGTATCTTTAAACAGAAAGTTGATTTGGTTTAAATAACATATTTTGACATAAATAAATTATTATTTGCAATCCATAACCAGTGAATACTATGTATACCTAAATCTAATATTGCTTGGAATGCTTATAATATGGTAATTTAGGTACATACCTAAAAAAGCATCGTCATCAAATTCCGAGGTGATCCCTTCCATGGATATCTGCATGGCACTTTGCATCCATGTGGCGTTATCACTGAGTTTGGTTAGTGGGGGACCGCCTCCAGTCCTTCATAAATTGTGAAGATTCCTGGAAACCATTTAACTCATTATTTTTATTTTCATACAATCCATCAATGATATTATGACTTCAGAAAACAGTGTGTGAAAATCTACAAACCTTTCTGGCAGACTTCTTCATGTTTTCAAACTTGCTTCTCAGTTGCTTCGTCGTACGCAATCGGTTTGAAGGGCAAGAAGCGTTGAATTAATGGGCGAGTAATTCCCAAGTCTGTTCTTTTTCTTTGACGTGAACGACGTCGCTTTTCTTGTTCAAAAGAAGATTTTGGTGAGAATCTATTAAATTTCTCAACAAAATAACGCCTTCGGCACTGAAGATCGAAGATCTTTCACTAAAAACGAAGTTTGTTTTGTTGAAAAGAAAATAATTTGTTAAGCCGAATCAAATTTACGTAAAACAGTAATAAAATCTTCTTACTCTGTGACAGCATCCATTTTTATTGACTTATTAGTCTTATTACAGTTAAACTTTGAAATAAATGTAGAACACGTCGGCGACACTAGGTCAAGTTTAGGCTGCTCTCTGACGGTCCGGTGAGGAATGAACATTTCACTTGCTACTGGAGACACTGCGCAGAAAAGTCCCACAATGGACTGCGTTGCAAACCGTTACCTTACTTTAGCAAATATGACTTTTCTATGCAGTGTCTGCAGTAACGAGTGAAATGTTCATTCCTCACCGGACCGTCAGAGAGCAGCCTTAATAATAGACGACGTAAAAATCGTGCGCCAAATTTCCGGTGTTGGCACCCACGAAAATAATTATGTGTTTAAATGATTTAAATAATTATGTGTTTACATGATTTAAATATATCAAATCCAAGGATAATTGGAAACAATTTAGATGGCAGCACTGGTAACTTTAAACTAACTTTTTATGTTGATGCAACTCAATAAGGAACTCCAGTCCATTTTTTAAAATTATTTTTATTAATGTTGACATCCTAACTTAATTTTGTTTTTTTTTTTTTTTTAAATTTAAAGTTCGTTTTCTTGGTTAAAATAATTGTTAAAGTTTCAATTATTTAAAGCCCATCAAAACGCACGAAATCTATGGCTTGTTGGGTGTGACGTCACACGAGCTTTCAGATTAGCGGTTCAATAGGCGGTAATCGATATTGTATATTGTATCCAAAACTTCGAGAATTTTACACTCAAATTTAACTGCTTTTAATTGAAGGAAACATTGTAGAATATCAGCATCTCGTTGCTATTGTAGGTGCATTATACCAAAGTGCAAAAATACATTCACATCCGCAACTGATTAACAATTTATCAGCGTTCAAAGAAAGTTGATATCCAACTTTTTTAAAACCTAAACTGGAATACTAGGATAGATGTTGGTAACAGAAACGCGTATTATGATACCGCCGCATATCTGATATACCGATACCGGGTCCACAAATATTAGCGTTCTGACCGTTCCGAGATATTAAATGATATTTTGGTATTCATATCTATTGAATAATGATTTGGTACGTGACAATAATAATAATAATATTTTGATGATTTTTGTAGCGCCATTTTGACGAAAATCACTTAAAGGACGCTGTACAAATGTTTTTTTTCCCTAATGCTCTTTTTTCATTATTGAAATTTAGTACTATTTAAGTCATTGCAATATTATACTTCTCTTTTAATCAATGCTTATGTAGAGAAGCAGAGTGTACATATTGCGTTCAGGTGGTTATATATTTACACAGTAATGTTTCCTAAAGTGTCACAAGAAGATGCTTAAAATAATAATAATAAAATGGTTTACATGATTATATTATACAGTTGGTGGTTTACTTAATAGAAAAAATGGAGTGCATAGCGACAAATTTTGTTTTAGAAGTAAAATCATTATATAATATACGTAATGTTCAATGTGACGTGTGATATTTAACATGTAGCATAACGGTACTAGTGGTATATTATGCTGTCTATCTTATTACTAACTATAGACAGTCTATCATATCGATAATAAGTACTGGCGTTACTGACCGTGCTCGATGTATTCGATATTCATCGTTAACTAATATTGATAAATCTTTGGTATCGCCGATATTTCAATAAAAATTCGGTGTCAACAATGAAAAAAAACTATAAAAATAGCTTGAAATGACAAAATATTATCAAGTTTTAAACCGTTATGTCCCAGACACCATTAGGTCTACAGAGACCATTTTAATTTCAAATTGTACGCAAATATTGTCTTCTTCAAAAAGTATATATATTATTTTTAATATGTATTAAATGATTTATCCCGAAAAATTAGTTCGGGATTCAAAATCGAAAAACGGAAGAAAATCCGATTTTTTTTTTAATCTCGACTACAAATCCGGAGGTAGTGGGTTCAAATCTCAGCGCGCGCATGTAAATTTAATTCAATTAATCTGCGTCGTTTTACAATTAATTCGTTAAAAATAATATGTATACTATATTTATGGTGCGTTCCAAAGTGAAAGATGTTTGAAATGGCTTTAGCCGTGTTTAGTGCTTAAATCTAAATAGCCCGCTACTTCCCCACCTTCCTCTTCTCCATCTCTTTCCGATCCCCATACCTTTTACCCTTCCAACATACCCCAATAAGGAACGTAATAGTACCATTGGCTTTGGACAGTTGGGACTCTTGTGCGGATTCGCATAAAAAATAGGAGTGTCAGGAGAATTCATAATGCGAAAGTAAATGGCAGAAGAATTAATCAATCAATCCAAAAATGATATGAAAAAAGCTTTATGGACACCCACCACGAATAACATAATACCGACAGACTAATATATCAATATTAGGTAATACCACAAAAGAATTGGTGTGACGCAGAACTATTCCTGTTATTTGGTTTCTGCGCATGCGCAGTCCGCAGAAAACTGACGCATGCGTATCTGCGGACTTGAAAAACAGTCCGTGACAGCAGTAGACAGGTATTAACTTGGGGTTATAGGTTGAATAAATTGAATAGTTTTGAAACATTGACGTAATGGCTTGAAATAAAAATAAATTTATTTTTATTTGTAAGAAATAACAGGTTTGAGGTATCATTAGAAATCCTCCGCTTCCAGAATAACTGAAGAAATAATCACCAAAGTGCCAATGACATCGTGTTGTGCAAGTGGTATAGATTATCACGTAGACAAATTCGTTAAAATTTGTATGAATTTTCATCAAAAACTCTCAAGTGGTCGCAATAAACAAATATAATGATTTTACGGGCAAAATGAACACTGTAAACAGCGAAATTATAAGCCATATAAGTAAGATTGAGAGCGAAAAAAAACTTATCTAGTAATTATCTAGTAGTAATAATAATAATAATAATAATAACAAAGCATTTATATAGCGCAGTTTTGTGTTGTTTCTCTTCAAGTGCGCTTTACTATAAATAAATTTAAAAATGATTAAATAACTCCATTCAGTGGTATCCTACAGTGCTACTTTTACATTCTATTCTATTATATTCATTCTTAACATATTACATACATTCCTGCTAATTCTTAATACTACTCCTACAGTACTCCTTAGGTGCATATTCATAAAAAGAATTACAAAATATTATACAGTATACATATATATATATATATATAGTTAGGCTTAAAAACGGCACGTGTGTCGTCAGAAGCAGTGGTACCAACAGAACATGGTGTTTTGGTGGTACGGTTTTTAGTTCACTTTTAAATAACGATTTATAAAATCTACGTATAATTATATACAATAAAAGTTATATATTCAGAATCGGCATTATTTGCTGATCTATACGAATACATATTTTTAAAGTCATTATATTTTTCACTGGAGTTCCTTATTGTGTTGAATTGCAGCTTAACTTTAGTAGCCATAAGTTACTTATACCAGGCTGGGAAAGTGGTGGGTAACCTACCTCAACTGTACGCTTCCGCCCAGGAAGGTACCCATCCTCACCCCTCGGAGAGGCCGTCCAGGCCCTCTGATCGCAGTTGCTGCAGACTTCCGCCCAGGAAGTAATGGATCTCCGCCCTTCGGAGACCAGCCACAGAGACGCGAGGACTCTGGATAGTCATCGTAAAAAGGGAAGTGCTTTTGAACTCTTGTTGTAATCCTCCTATCGCCCAGTGAAATTAATTTTAAGAATACACACTTTTATATAGAATTAAGTACATGACCTTCTAATTTTAATGTTCTTTTTGTACCCAGTTAAGATTAACTCTAATTTAAGACCAATCCCTTGAATATTCCGTCTGGAAGAATAAACAACTTATCGTAATACATAAGGCCAGTTTTAGTTCCTACCTTTTTGCGTTATTTCAAGAGATATTATGAACCCACTCATAACCCACTTAAGTAAGAGAACAATACCATCTCGAATACCCCCTCCCCAAGTCTTACAATTCAGCTCCTGGCCGAAGCTATTGCTCTCGCTGAACTCCGAACGATTCATTCGATCATTTTCATGTGTCGAAATAGCATATTTTGATTATGCTCATCAGACAGGAAACGAGGGGTATTGGTTTATCTATGATTATATCTAATATATCTATGCGTAAACGTAATCTTCACTTTCATTGAAACGTCAAATAATGACGTTTTGTTTATTTTATATCCCTAGTCCTAGCAATTTATTCGAATCATGCTAATAATCTCGTACTTATAAAAATAATACAAAAAGCTAATTCAAAATGATTGAGACATGCCCACGAAAATCTATGATTCTCGGCATCGTATTTTTAGTACTGTACGTAATATTTTGATTTTTGGTTCAATTTGCTTACTTATCGAACCTATGCATAATTATTAACATTTTTCTGCAGGTTGACAATTGTGGTTCTTATATTAGAATCACATTATGCATCAGAAAGCTTGGGACATTCGAATTTAACACAAGAAAGTAAACATTTTCCCACCGAAAATAACTCGACTTGCTGGCTCCATCAAGAGTATTCTATTGTGAAGGAATGTCACCCATGCACAGGTAACTAATCTCTTCTACGATCTTTATCTCAATATGTTTAATCAATTGATTTTGTTACAAAATAAGCCTGTGCACATTATTCTAAGCTAATAATATCAATGTGTTTGTTCTTTAAGATTTTGAGATCAAAAGCAAAAGCATTGGAGTTTGTATACACACACACTACAAGGAACTTTTGAAATGCAAGAATGGAGAAATTGTAACTAGAAGGTATAACTACTAATATTAGGTTAAAACCTTCACGTAAAAGTCCCCATATCCCATTATACTAAAAATAACTTGTAAAACTATATATTTAAATCGCAAATTAGTTAATACACAAGGGAAATTACGAAAAATAAATGTCTGATAAGCTATCACACAGAAAATAAACATTTATCTTAGTCTTAACTAGTAGGCGCAATGTAAATTCAATTTCATTTCATTACTGGCAACCCGAGCGTTTATTGACATAAAAAGTTGACACAAATACAGGCAGACCTCGACTTTCGCACATGATTGGTTCCTAAAAATGTGTGCGAAAGTTAAATGTTCGAAAGTAGAGGGATGTAAAAAAAAACACCAAAAATTGTACTTTAAAATTTTTATTTATCAAAAATTACTAAGTACATATTAAATAAAAATTATATTCGCTTAATAAACTTGTCAAGGGTTAGTTGTATTTTACTACTTTTTTCTTTTCTTCATAGAGAGTTCTGTAACATGCAGTACTATTATGGATTGCCCTACACACTCGAGATATTTGTTCTCCATTGGGATCACATTCTTCCATAATATTCAAAAATGTCTCGAGATGCTTAAAAGCTTTGTTCATGCTTTTTATTGTTAAGGTCTTGATGATTTCTTCTGGTTCTTCTTCCTCACTTTCAATTTGTATACTATTTTCGTTCTCTTGTCGGTCCATTAGAAATTCATTAGTCAAGGCTTCAGAATGAGATTCAATAATCTCATTAACATATTCACTGTTAACATTTTTTTAATTTTTTTTATTTTTTTTATTTAATATGATAATTTTTTTTACAGAGAGTATATAAAAATAAGACATGATTCATATAGTGTAACAAAAAATATAATATAGCTATTCCTCACCATAAAGAAACAAGGTTCTTGTGTTTGGTGAGTGATTATCGCTTAATTAATCAAATCATAACTTAAAATATTGTTGTACAATAGCAGGAAAATATGAATTTGTCGTGTAAATTTTGTAATTTATCACTAGTAATAGTATTAAAGAAAAAGAAAAGAAAGTAGAAGAAAAGAAGAGAAGATAATAATAAAAGACAAAAAAATCTAATAATAATTAAAAAAAAATTAAAATTTAAAAAAAATTGTTACAGTAGTTTGAGGTAATTTTTTAATCTATGTTGAAATTCATGGATATTTTCTATAATTTTAAGATCAGATGGCAGATTGTTAAAAAAAGTTATTCCTAGATATGTGTTTTGCGTATGCTTAGTATTGAATGGCGGGATTTTAATGTTTTGCTGATACCTTGCGGATATATTAAATTGTAATTTATTTAACATTTTTTCTTTAAAGATTTGAATAATTGCATATTTTTTATAAATTTTATCTACTGTAGGTACATTGAATATTGTAAAAAGCTTTTCAATGGAAAATGATGATGGTTTTTTTAAAATTACCTTTATTATCAATCTTTGAATTATTTTAAGTGGACTTAAAATATTATCATATGTTCCCCCCCAGCCAATAATTCCATATTGTAAAATAGACTGAACAATTGCATGGTACACTCTTTTTAGGTTTTCTAGTCTAAGAATATTTCTTAGTCTTATAAATATATATATATATTCATTTTCTAATTCGTTTAACAAGTTCACAAATATGTGTTTTCCATTTAAAATGCTGGTCTATATATACACCAAGGTATTTAATTTTGGAAGTTGGACTAAGTATTGAACATGCTTGATTACAATTGATTCTGTTGCAGTTACTTTGGTGTATTATAATTTTTATTTCTGGTTTGATTTAAATTTATTGATAGAGAAAGGAATAAATTTTGTTTTTCCAGTGTTAAGGGAGAGTAGATTATTATCGAACCAATTTTTTAATATATTAATATCAGTATTTGCTAGCTTGTTAATAGAATTCCAGTCAGTACCTTCAATTATTATGACAGTGTCGTCAGCATAAGATATTATTTTTACGTTTAGCTTTTGCATGAATATGTCATTTACATAGATGATAAAAAGTAGAGGTCCCAGTACTGTACCTTGAGGTATGCCAAAATTACTTGTTTTTTTATGACTAAGTACCTCATTTATTTTTACCACTTGAGGACGTTTGAAAAGATAGCTTTTTATCCATTCCAGAGCTGTACTATTTATTCCAATGTTGCTTTATTTAATTATAAGTTTGTCATGAGATATGCTATCAAACGCTTTTTTGAGATCTATAAAAATTCCAAGGCATTTTAGTGATTTATCTAATGAAGTGTGAATAAGGCTAGTTAATTTTGAAATTACATCCTGTGTGCTTCTACTTTCCATAAAGCCGAATTGATTTTCGTGAATTATGCTATTACATTTTATAAACTGGTTAAGTCTTTTTTTTTTACAAGTTTTTCAAAAATTTTTGCAATATTTGAGATTACTGAAATGGGACGGTAATTATTAACATCTTCAGGATTACCAGACTTAAATATTGGAGTTATGGTAGTTTGTTTGTAATTACATGGAAATACTCCGCATTGGAAACTTGTGTTGATTATATGCATTAACGGTTTAGAAATTTTGTTTTTAATATTTTAAAAAATGTTAATTGTAACATCTAGGTTTAGTTTGTTCATTAGGTGAACTATTTCAAGTGTGATGGTTTCTGGAGTTTCATCAAAATTTATGAAATCACTTATCATTTGTGGGCATAGTTGCTTCCAAGAACCTTTCACTGTTGACTCTTTTATTTCAGCCCATGCGTCTCTAATATTGTTTATTGTGTTCCATATGTTATAATTCTTCCAGAAGTCTTTTAATGTGGGCCCACCTTCCATGTCAGTTGCCTTGATGGCCTGATTCATTATCCACCGCATATAATATCGTTTAAATGTAGCTATTACCGTTTGGTCCATTTGGTTGTATGAGACACGTAGTATTGGGGGGAAGAAACACAACATTGATATCTGGGTATAAATTTTGTAGAGATTTTGAGTGTCCTGGAGCATTATTTAAGATTAATAATGCTTTAAATAGTAAATTATTAACTTCACAATAATGTTTTACTGCTGGTACGAAATGTGAAGTGAACCAATCTTTAAATATTAAAGCAGTAACCGAGGCTTGGATTTCCAAATGACTGGAAGCAATGTTTTTATCTTTCCCTTTCAATGCTCTAGGATTTTCTGCTTGATAAGCTAACATTGGCTTCAATTTTAAATCATCAGCTAAATTTCCACCAAGAAGCAATGTTAATCGGTTTTTAGAAGGTTTATGACCAGGGGCAACTGATTCGTGCTTTGATAAGAATGTACGATTAGGCATCTTCTTCCAAAAGAAACCAGTCTCATCTACATTGAATATTTGACTAGAGGTATGTTCTCCATCTTCAATAATTTTGGACAATGACGAAATAAAGTCTTTTGCAGCATCTTCATCCACATCAGCTGATTCTCCAGTGAATTTAATATTGTGTAAAGAATACCTTGTTTTAAAATTTGAAAACCAGTCGTTACTTGCATGAAACATTGTGCTAGAATCTTTGTTTAGTCTAGCCTTCCAATCTTTATACAAACTAAGAGCCTTGGACAAGTCTGTATCTTTTGTCTTAGCTAAGGCAAGTTAAATCGGCCAAAAACAATTCGTTTTGATAGTTTGGTAGTCCGTATCGCGTTAACAAGTTAAGTTTGCATTTACGTTAAGAGATAAATCCGTAAATCAAACGCAAGAAACGATGCTGCGTTTATAATGACTGTCAAAGTTTGTTGTGTATGGCCGATTTAACTTGCGTTAGCTAACGAAAAAGATACAGACTTAGCCCTCAGACAGGAGTGTGTACAAATTAGTACATACAAACGCATGCGTTCGGACTCGCTTGCGCTCGTATGTTAATGCATATGTGCGAACAGAACGTAACACTTTTCACAGTACGGACCTGGTTCATATGCATTTCATAGTGTGACAGGGAAACAACTGCACGGAAACAAAACATTTTTGCATTATCGCCAAAAAAAAAAAAAAAAATAAACGATTTTTCAAAAATGTGCGAAATAGCGATCAGTTCCTTGTGTACATTTACTTTACCCGTCTGACTAGACGATGGTTGTTCTGACACGAGTAACAATAAAAAATTTGGATTATGTAAAAAATGCTTAAGAATACATAAAATAAAAATAGTCAAAATGAAAATACGTACAAAACATCTAAATAAAAAATTTATAAGTGCATATAATTACCGTAAATTAACATAAAAAAAGGATTTATAAATGCACAAAATAGTATGTTTTTTAAGCCAGGTTAAGCGCCATAATATATGTGTCTGCAGCTCCACTCCATGCCAATATACCGTAAGTTAAAATGCCTCAACACAGGGCAAAGCAAACATTTTTAAGTTGTTTTAGTGACAGAATCTTTCTTATTGTTTTAAAAATGTATGAAAGTTTCCAAATTCTCTTTTCAAGTGAGTTAATATGAAGTTCCCATTTTAGTTTGCAGTCCACTGTTAAGCCTAAATACTTAATATTATCCAAATGTAAAATTTTTTCACAAGTGGTGTTTGTGGTTTTAGAGGTAATATATGGCAGTGGTGGTCGATGACTTTTTGTAGAAGGGATGCTTGACAATCAGTATATACCTACTATCAAATTTAATATACAAATCTATACACTAGCTCATGAAGAAGAAGCAATTACTGATAAAAAGAGTCTGTCAATTTAGCTATATAAATCATTTACCCTCCGCAAAATTACAGATCCAAAATTTCTTAAACGTCGTATAACAAAAAAATCCACTACGTGGGTACCTGAGTTTTCATTTGATTAAACTTAGCTCTATTTGACACTCCTTACTTATTTCTTGATGTCACGTTCGAAATAGGAGTCAGTTTTCCAGTATCCAGAATATCTTTTTTCCGTGAATGGCCGAGACACAAAACTTTTTCGCATTAATGATTCAATTATACAACCACACAATTCACTATTATCGTTTACAGTTTTATAACACGTCGGTGAAGTATGTTATTTTCTGTATTATTTATTTATTTAAATAATGAATTAAATAGGTAATCGAAGGATATCCAATGTTTCAATATCTCAACTTCAGTTATTCAAGCCAAACTATCAAAAATATGTCACGCAAACAAATGTCTAATCGTTCTAAAAACAATCCACCCGACTCGAAATATGTATGCTATTCTGTGCATTATGCCCATAAGCATTAAAGTAGTTTTTGCACATTGGATGTTCTCCTCAAAACCGTATCCAGTGTTCTAAGATATTGGAAAGCAGGACTTAATGCGTATGCGCCAAAGTGTTTGACTTTCGTACTTTAGAGATACAGAATAGAACAGAGTATCCACGGCTTCCACACTGTAACATCTATGTGTTTCCACGCATAGACATTTGAGCATTGAGAATGTATAAGTATTTTGACTTGATCCGTGTGTCGTGTGTGTGTTAAATCTCTGAAGACGGGATGGTATCGAAGTGCAGTAGGGCTGTTTACGGCTACAAAAAATATTTGTTACTCTGAGGAAAAAAATGCATCAAAATAAAGCTTTTTGACCCTAAAATACAAGGGATGCGGAGCATCCACAGCGTGTATGGACAGACCATGCCTGATACACGGGTGCAGGTGTAAATGCAGAATGGTTTGCGGTTGCCGAAACTTGATTTTAATTTATTATTTATTTATTTGGAAAAACAGTTATAAAGACCAATACAATGCAAAAGCGATAAAAAATTACAGAAATATAGTTAGCACAATTATATAACACAAAGGTAAAACAAAAATAGCTACAAAGAGTTATAAATAGGAACATAATAAGTTTGTGCTTAAAATTATTGTAGGTCATGTGAAAAATATCCACATTTCCTGCGAGGCAGTTAATTAACCTAGTAAGTCTTCCCAGAGGCATCACCATTGGTAAGTTAGTTCTGCACCTGGGAAGAAACAGAAGCCTGTGTTGGTGGCCTCGCGTGAAATTATCAGGGACATAAAATCCTATTTCAGCCAGGATGTCAGGTATTGATAATACACCGTTCAATAGTTTATGAGCCATAAGTAGTAATGCTATATCTCTCCTAGAACTTAGGCTACAAATACCCAGCATTCGTGAGATAAAAGCTGTTGGAAACAGCCATGGGTAAAAATCGAACTCTCATGTAGAGGAATCATAAAAATTTCTTTTGGATTTTCTCGACCATTAGTACATAGACGGTGTCCTCTGGCCCCATACCTGAGATCCACTCTCGAGAAAGCTACACACTAAACTGAAGTAAAGCAGCCTTATAACTGCAAGGTTTGTCAACTCCTTTGAACTGTGTATGACAAAACCCAACATATTTGTGGCTGATTTGCAGATCCTTTCGATGTGAGCATGAAATGTTAAACGAGCGTCAAACACAGTTCCCAAGTCCTTACAAGTCGTCATGTGCTTCAGAGATGTATCTTTCATTTTGTAATTAAAGTATACAGTCTTGTATGCCCTCGTAAAGCACATAACTGAACACTTTTTAACGTTAAAATCGAGTTTATTAGCAATACTCCAGTCAATAATTCCATTAATATCTTCTGGAAGTTGCCTGCAGTCTCCTATTCTCATGAACAGTTTAATGTCGTCGGCAAAAAGTAAAAAACGTACGAATATGATATTTTTTCTAATGTTATTTATAAAAATTAAAAATAATAGTGGTCGTAAATTTGATCCCTGTGGATATGTGCCGGAGTTGTATAAACCGTAAGATACAAATTGTTCTCTTCCATTAAGATAATTTTTAAAGAGTTTCAGTAAATTTACAGAAAAACCAATCTCTTCAAGCCTACTTAGGAGAACTAAGTGATCAACCTTATCGAAAGCCTTCGCAAAGTCGTGATATGATGTGTCAACTTGCTCATTGTTATCGAGTGCTCTCGCGATGTAATCTGTAAATATAAATAAATTCGTAGTGGTTGATCGGCCATGTCTAAATCCATGTTGCTGCTCTATCAAAAATGGTTTAACTTTGGCATAAACATATTTGTGGATAATCATTTCCAATAACTTAGCGGGTGCGTAAAGAATAGCTACGGATCGGTAGTTGGTTGCTTGACACTTGTCACCATCTTTGTGTAAAGGGGTGACCTTTGAAAGCTTTCATAGTTTGGGAAAATTCCGTTTTTGATAGTGAGATTAAATATATATATAAGTGGCCTGGATAATGGTTCGGAACATCCCTTAATAACAAAGGGTGGAATTAAATCAGGGCCAAATGATGTTTTTGGTTTCAATTTTTTTACCGCTAAACTAAAATCCACGGCGTCGACGTTTTCTATAGAAATATTTTGAGCAAATGTTGATCTAGGTAGCCCTGGCACAAAAGATTCAAAATCAACTTTTTCCTGATTATGACAGATTTAAAATACTTTGCGAAAGCTTCCGGCATGTCGGCTCATTTGTGTGTACAATCATTCAAGTTAATGACTTAAAAAACCCCTGTCACATTTCTTGTCGGAAATGTATTTCCAGAAGGACTCCGGATCGTGTTTGACATTATTTTCTACATTCAAAAGGTAGTTATTATGGGCAATCGAAATATTACGTTTAATTCTAGTACGATAACATTTGAACAACTCATGCTCACTTTCCAAACCTGATCGTTTCCACCGCCGGTGGTGTATGAACTTTGTCTTAATGTACCCGATAATCTCACGCGTAAATCATCTAGGATAGTTTTCATTTCGCGGCGTTTTTTTCCTTGGAAAACATTGATCAAAATAGGCGTATATAGTATCGTAGAAATATTTCACTGCCTCGTCAACATCGGAAACCTCTAAGATAGCCTACCAATTGTGGTCACGCAGTGGACTGTATAGCTTCTCGAAGTCTCCTTTGTTGAAAATCCAACCACGGGAGTTATGTCTGGATGAAGATGAAGATTTTTTAACGGCCTAACATGTTTAAAGCTAATTTCTGATAAAAGTGTTGGATGATAATTATCCCCGGAAACAAGACAGAAATCAGACTTTTGTACAAACATATTCAAATTACTTAAAACTAGGTCTAAAGTACGATCACATGAGTTCAACACTGTATTCAACTGTTTCAGTTGAAAAAGTTCCATTACATATGTAAGTTCGATGTTTACAGCAAGTGGATTTTGTGACAAATTAATATTAAAATCACCAATCACCAAAATTTTCTTATCGGCAAAATAGCTTAAATTACTAATTAACATTCCAAAAAGAATCATATAAACATTTGTTTTAGAGTTGGGTGGAATATAAACAGCACAAATAAATAGACATACGTCTAGAATAATGACTTTGACCCATAAATTTTCATCTCCTGTTTCCAAATGGAAAAGTCATTCAGTTCGCATGTTTTCTTCATTTAGCAGCGCCAACAGTAGACCGCCACCTCGTGCTTGACTAGTGCTTCTGTCTTTTTCGGAAAACGATATATCTACTGTCGAAAATCTGCACATTAAAAATTGACTCGTTTAACCAACTCTCAGTAATTACAATCACTTTGTGGTCTTGGTTAAGAACATTTTCTAAAAAGATTTTCGTCTTCGATCGGAGTCCTCGCACATTTTGATACGAAAGTAGTCATTGTATTCGACCTGACTTTTTATCACCTTCTTGATTCAAAGAATTTTTTTTTTGTAGAACTGAAAATGACGTACAATTACTCCACGGGGCCAATGTTCCTCTTTTAGGAGAACATCAATTTTGTCATCGTTGACTCCTATTTTAAATGTTAAGTATTCGTTTGAGAACGCCATGAACTTCTCAGCACTGCAGTTCAGATCAGTATTCGTTGGGATCTAACCGAAAAACAATTATACATTTTTGTTTAGGAATTACCTTTATTCCACTTGTGTCATTGGTTCCGACGACGAGAACGTTATTTTTCGTGCGCACAGCTGCACTATAGGATTTGTTAGCGGGCTGTGTGAATTCAGGGCCGGCAGATATTAGCTTCGTTATCGGATTGCCGGACGGTACCGAAGTGCTGGCGAGCGAAGCGGGCGGGGCAGGCGGGATCGACTGCGGCTGCACGGCGGGCTGCGCGGAAGGGTCGGGGGCCTGCGTGGGAACAGAGCCAGTGCTCGTACTAGGCAGTACCGGCTGTAGTAATATCGGGTCAGAAGTATGTGTTGATATAAGTACCTTGGCTGGCGTTTATAGTGCTCTGCGGACTTTGGACCTAGTTTGAATAGCTCTGTCACGGTCTCCCATATTATTGTTGTACTCACAAATTTTGTCTGCAAGTGACACCAACATCTTATTTTGCTCTGACATTTCCTTGCGCAATTCGTCAATGAAATTCAACTGCACTTCGTTCCTTCTCTGAAGTGAAACTACACTTGTGATATTTCGTTGTATTTTTCAATCTTACCACTCTAGCTCACTCAAAAGTCACGAGCCGCCACTGGACATGGTGAATATTCTTGTTGGAACATGTTCACAACGAGCGAATGCTCAAGTCAGTCACCACCATAATACTGCATTTTAATTTTATCCTAAGGAAATAAAACACATCACGTTCACTCACCAATCCAGATTTCTTACACTCTCTGAAATGTTTGAACTCAAGTTTTATGTAGTTAACAATCTCACCAGAAAACCATTTAGAATATTTCCTATTAAATTAATACCTCACTAACTAAGTAATTATTTATATCTCTCAAAGGTTGCCTGCCAAAGAGATTGTAAATGACAATATAGTGCTTTAAAATCGGCATGTTCGAAGTTCTATCTTCGCCTAACACCAGTTACTAATAAAAATGTCTTGTGTCGTTTCCTATATCCTTTTATAAATGAGAGATATAATGGGACCCAAGATGCTACCTCGAGGGACTCCATACTTTATTTTTTCCATGTCATTGAAGCATTTATACAAATGGAAAGGGGTAATCCCTCCCTCGACCCTCTTAAGTCTTTTAATATATTTCATTCTTACAAAAGAGAATCCCAATCACTGACATCAGAATTGATAGACTACCCTAAGTACGATTTCATCTGCTGGAGGAAAAGGTCATTTGACACTTATTTTGGCACCAGCTTTGGTTCTTGTGATTTTGAGTGCAGTAAGCAAATTACATAACATTTATAAACAGGGTCAAACTGAATACTGTAACAAATAGTTTTTTTAACGAGCTGAACCTTTTAACTTTTTTTTTATTTTTTACAGTAATTCCACACAGGAGGCTCTGAGGGAATTAATTTCCCTCAGGTTTTCTGTTTCCCGACTATGTAACCGGTGCCGAAGGGATCAATAACGCTATTCCCTCAGAGCACCTTCCATTAAAATACCAGTAGAACAAGGACAGCATTCTCACCTAACGTCTGTGCTCCAAAGATTGCAATCCTTTGTTAAGATAGGTGAATCTATCAAACGGACAGCCCATTTCTGCACAGAGTCAAGGGTTTTTCAGATATTTTGGGGCTCCCGACCAGAGGTGGCTGCCAAATTCTACAGTGGGGCGCACCTGCGATTAGAACAGGGTCAGCAGTTGAGTACTATTAAAGTATCGGCGGGCTCTGTACAATACGCCCAGCTTCTGAGAGGGTAACTTGACTGTCTTCGGTGGAGCCCCCATACCTGAGCTGGTCACTTAAGGTTACACCAAGCATATCAATGGAGGGCTTGTTGGATAGTTGCTCTTTTACTTAAATTATTGGCACGTCTAGCTGGTCCGCCGCCGCTCTTGTTTTAGTTTCTTCCCCTTGAGTGTGAGCATCTCTATGTATTATTTACTCTGTGATCTCAATATTATTGGGATTCCCTTTTGTAATAATGAAATGAAATGGAGAAATCCTTTGTTTCTCTTCTCTTTGATAATAACAATAACGTCAGTACTCAGTACGGTGATTGTTGTATGCATGTCTCTTGTCGCTTTTGTTAGTTTGTATCCAAGATACATTTGTATTTGTTCATTATTACTGACTTTTATATTTTTTTGTCTTAATTTCAAATTTCATGTCATCAATTAGGAATCATCAAGCATTTATTCAACGATTATTTAGATAGCAATGATTTATTCAAAATAAACATAACTGTTAAAAGAACGAATGATAATGGTAACAGAAAGCTTGAAGTATGTTTAGAGTGGAAGCTGTTTGTATCGAATACCTTCTTCAATCATAAAGGTATCCACCAATATACATGGGAAAGAGGAAATGAAAGGTCAATGATCGATTTTGTGGTAATTGACTCTAGGTTGAGAGCCGTCACCGCAGACACAAGAGTTTTCAGAGGGGCTGAGGTAGAAACCGACCATTTCCTAGTTGTGCCGAGAGTAAATCTCTTCCACGGCTGGCGCTCTAAAGTGAAAATGGTGTCGACTCCAACTAGAGTCAGAATAGAAAAACTGAAAAACGATAATGTAAGAAGTAAGTATGAAAATTGTGTAGAGATGAGATTGAATGATAAGGATATGGACGATCTAAGTATAGACGAAACATGGGATCACATAAAAGTGAGCCTTTGTGAATCTGCTAGAGAGGTATGTGGGATAAGTACGCAAGGTAGGAAGAAAGGTGATGCATGGTGGGATGATGAGATTAAAGCACTGGTCTCAGAGAAGAAGAAAGCGTGGTTATGTCTGATAGCGACTGGCAGTGCTTCTAGCGAAGAGAGGGATAGAGCGAAAGAAGTTTATAAGGGATGCAAGAAAAGAGTGCGTACTGGAGTGAAAGAACAAAGAAACGCCTGGAAGAGGAAGAGGGGATCAAAAGGACAAACCACTTCCAAGAAAACATTAAACTGTTTTGGAAGGAGGTCAAAAGGTCCCAGAATGGTCCAGAAAGCGGATGTGTGAAAGTGATAAAATCGAAAGATGGAAAAATGCTGACGAATGAGAAAGATATAAAAGAGAGATGGATGAAATACTTTGAAGAGGTCTTCGAAAGCAACCCGAGTGATAGTGATTCCAGTGACGAGTCAGGTATGAATGACGATAGGGTGAATGTTCCCAAAATCAGCATTGATGAAATTGAATGTATGAAGAATGGTAAGGCTGTTGGTTTCGATAATATTGGTGCTGAATATTTTAAAGGAGATAGCCGTATAATTCTCACATGGTTATGCAAACTTTTTAACCAGTGTTTTGAGGAGGGTTACACCCCATTAGATTGGAGAAGGGCTGTGATCATGCCTCTATACAAAGGTAAAGGGTCACGCATGGAATGTGGAAATCACAGGGCTATTAGCCTGCTAAGTTCAGTTGGTAAGCTGTATGGTAGGATATTGATTGAAAGGGTACAAATGAAAACAAAGGATAAAATATGGGATGTGCAAGGTGCATTTATGAGTGGAAGGGGTGCATGGATCAGATTTTCTCGTTGCGTATGCTCACAGAGAAGTTTCTGGCAAAAAATCAAAAACTTTTCTGTGCTTTTGTAGATCTGCAAAAAGCATACGACCGAGTTGACAGAAAAAATTAATGGAAGGTGTTGTCCAAGTATGGAGTGAATACAAATCTTATACAGGCAATCGCATCTCTGTACGAGGGAAGCGTTGCATGTGTTAGGGCAAACGGTGATTTTACGGGGTGGTTTGACATCACAAAAGGTGTTAAGCAAGGCTGTGTAATGTCACCGTGGTTATTCAATGTATACATGGATAATTGTATGCAAGAATTGAAAGAGGTGAGCTTGGGTGCAAAAATGAGTAGTCTGCAAGTATGTTGCCTGTTGTATGCTGATGATACGGTGCTGATTGCTAACAGTATGGAAGATCTACAGTCCCTCGTATATAGGATGAACGAAGTATGTATGAAGAATGAGCTAATGATGAATGTAAGTAAGTCTAAACTCATGGTGTTTGAAAGAGAGAGTACGAAAACAGTTTTCAATATAGTTGTGAATGATGAATACTTTGAGCAGGTAGATGAGTTTGTGTATTTGGGAAGTATGTTTACGAGAGATGGAAAGACTGATAGGGATATTGAAAGAAGGGTGAATGCAGGAAACTCCATTAACGGAGGACTGAACGCGGTTGGCGCAAACAAAAAGTTGTCCAAGGAAGCGAAGCTAGCAGTCCACGATGGAGTGCTGATACCAACCTTGATGTATGGCAGTGAGGCATGGAACTGGCAGAGGAAGGATGAAAGTAGACTGAATGCTGTAGAAATGAGATCTCTGAGACGAATGTGTGGTAAAACCATGTATGATCGAGTGAAAAATGTTGAGATTCGTAAAGAATGCAAGGCTGATGTATGCGTAGTGAGCAAGATTAAGAAAGGGACGCTTAGATGGTTTGGGCATGTAGAGCAAATGAATGAAGAAAGGAGTGTAAGAAGAATATATGACGCTAATGTGAATGGAAGAAGAAGCCGGGGACGTCCAAGACGTGGCACGATCAAGTGAATCAAATACTTGAGTCGAGCCATGTCAGAAGTCGGAATAACAGAAGAGAATGTATGAGACGTTGTATGAAAGTGAATGAAGCAAGAAGTGTATGCCAAAATCGAGTTGTTTGGCAGTCCGTCCTCTCTGCCTACCCCTGCGGAGAAACGGCGTGATGGTTAGTTAAAAGTTTTTTTTTTTTTTTTAATTTTATGTGCATCAAATTTAATAATGTTGTTATTAAGTTCTGCAACTATTTTTACTCTTTATTTTTGTGACAGCTGTTTCGACGTTCAAGGCTATTTTCAAACTGCGGTTAATTATATGATTTTATTTACTCCCACCTCATGTTAATTTGGACAGATTTTTAAAATAATGATTTATTATCGGTATCAGTATCGATTTAGTTAGAAAACAATTAAAATTCTCTATTCTGTGAGGTTAATAGCTCAACCATTTTCTTATTAGAATCAAAAAAATATTGTGGCCGGAGCTCTGACACCACAACTGAAGTCTTAGAATTATGAATCTCTATATTATGTTATGTATCTGTGATCGAACAATCAACCCGGATCAGTAGTGATTTGTGAGCCGTAAGACCCATTGATCTAACTAGATCACACGAGTAGCTCGGCTCACCGGGTCTGGCGGATCTTGTAGATCACCAGATCACTTGTTTGCACAGATCTGCGAACTGTAAAGATTCATCTTTGTGACCCAGGTCGTTCAATCCTTATGGAAAACCGGGTCGTTCGCGAATGACTCACCTCTAATCGTAACTAGTATTGGATCTGATAATCTATTTTAGTTAGGTTATTTGATCGGAATCTCTAATAATATTACTTGCATGCAGTTACTACCCAGCTTTACCCCAGATTATAACCTAAGCCGACTGTAAAACATGTGCATTGGTCGATGACTACTGTTTGATAATATTACTTGCATGCAGTTACTCTACCCAGCTTTACCCCAGATTATAACCTAACCCGACTGTAAAACATGTGCACTGGTCGATGACTACTGTTTGATAATATTACTTGCATGCAGTTACTACCCAGCTTTACCCCAGATTATAACCTAAGCCGACTGTAAAACATGTGCATTGGTCGATGACTACTGTTTAAAAATAACAATAATTGTTTTCAGCTGTGACAAAGTAGCCTATCTCGAGGAGCGCGCCTACTGGAAGTTCATGGGCTGGACTTGCTTTGCCGGAGTCATCTCCTGCGTGGTGGTCGTATATCGACAGCGAACTCTCAACCGCAAGGCCATGATTCGAGTCAGCAATCAGCTCGCTAATGGACTATCGTAACAACAACCAATTCCACACCCAACAATAATAATATGACTTAATACAACATTCTTCCAAAAAAAAATGCTTAGTAAATTAATTAAAACTTACTTTGTAATCACCACATTATTAATATATACATGTCAACATGTTTCGAAAGCGAAGCTTTCCCCATCGGGAATATACAGAATACTAAAAAATAATAATATCAAAAGATTTATTTTTGTATTGTATTTGTCAGATTATTATTTTTTAGTATTCTGTATATTCCTGATGAGGAAAGCTTCTCTTTCTAAACACGTTGATATGTGTATATTAATAAAGTGGTGATTACAAAGTAATTTTTAATTCATTTATTAATAATGACACTACAAAGTGAATAACAATCTTTTGAAGAAATTATAAATAATAATGAAATTATACTATTGATATTTTTTGTTTTAGTTAACCTTTTCATAGCTTTACCGGTGTATTATAAAATAACAGACATTCGTGGCACTTTTTGTTGTTGTTGGTAGTCATACCTTTTCTTTAAAGCATGTCATGTGGTCACAGATTATTTGCACGACTTGTAATGCACAATCCAGTGTTAGTTTACCGTCCATTACCTTAGTGAGCGGGCTTAAATATAACATTTCTATCAGCAAGTGCCACTAGCACATAAAACACAGTTAACAATTCTTTGAAATAAAATAAATAAAAGCCCTACAATAGCAATAGGCAGCCCGCTCACTGGGTACAGAAGATTATCTCCACATTTATGCACCTCTAACCACAGTTGACACAGAAAGAGGGAGAAATTTTCCCTGGCACTGTACACAAACATTTTATAATACGATATATATATATAGCAGCGTTTGCGTTAAAAGATTTTTTACCAAATAGAAAAATGCAAAATGCATTTTAGCCAATATTTAAAAGCAAGCATTTTCATAATATATTGTCCAAGTAAAAACAATTCGTGTTTTTAACAATTCCTTACATCGTAAAAACGTGTTATTACTTAATCATTTAACTTTAATTATTATTTATTGAAAATCATTATTTATTTATTCTTAAATTTAATTATGAAATCAAAAACATTAGCCACCCATCTTACTAGGACAATCCCGTGTTGAGATGAGCGACAACACAATTTAATAATAATCAGTAAATTTCAATAAGCAAACAATAATACATGAATAAAAATTAGTAAATATTAATAAGTAGACAATAGTAAATAAATAATAAAGATCAGATAATAATAATTACATAATAATAGTAAGTAAATAATGATCAGTAAATAGTAATAAGCATATAATAATACACATTAAATATTAAGTAAATATTAATAAGTAAATAGTAATAAGTACAAAATAATAAAAACAGGTAAATAATAATAAGTAAATAAAATTATGTAAATAAAAATAAAAATAGGTAAATAAAAATACGTAAATAGTAGTATGTAAATAAAAAAATGTAGGTAAAAAATAAATAAATTATAAGTAAAAAGTAATAAGTAGTAATAAGTAAGTAATAATAAGTAAACAATAATGATAATATCGAGCAATATTAATTCAAAGGTTTCAATGCCCCACATTTTTTTTTACCGAATAACGGTTTTATACCATTCCGAGGCTATTTGTTATGATTTTGATTAGCAAGGCAATAAAATGATGAAAATCGTAATTTTTAATTTTTCAACATAACAAATTAATATTATACAAAAATAAATGTTTTTTAAATTATCTACTATGCTTTCATTGGGAAAATTATGTCATCTTTGCAATGTTTAGTTTTGGAGACGGGCACGGCTTAGACGGCTGGTAAAAGAATTGGAACTAGACCAAACACATAAAAAAATCCCTTTTATTAAAAATAATAACATGTATCTCGATTCATTTGTTTTGATTTTAGCTGTCAACAGTTGTTCTGTTTTGTTGCTCATTATATTTATCAAAAACCAATTATTTACTGTTATCTACTTAAAGAAAAGTGTTGTGTATCGTTCCTTGAGGATTCTTCTCCCCTCTGGTCATCCAGGAGCCAATTTTCGCAGCTGATTATCAGATATTTATGCACTTTTCTACCTAGTCGTCACCAGTTCCATTTTTTTTTTTTTTTTTTTTTTTTTCTTTTTCTTTTGTATTTGTAAAGAATGGAGGATATTCCTGAAAAGGTCCATTCAGGACTCCCCAGAAAGCCTCCAGATCCCCCTCCTGACCTTCCAGATAATACGTCAGAAATTTCAGACAGTGAATCTGTCCTACAAAAAAAGAAAGTTTAGTGCATCTCCAAATATATCCGACACTCCTTCAACTTCACAGACCCCAGCCCCAGCAGAACTTCCAGCATCTCCTCCAACTAATTTCTACTCTGTTCATTCCCGTGGCCCATATATTGTGTACGCCCAAAAAACCGAGCAAGGAAAAACTATTCATCCTCTTGAGTTTGGTAAATTTCTAACAAACACAAAAATTCTTTCCATCAAGCCTGGAGGTGTAAAAGCCGAGGGTCGTTTTCGAATCTCTGTTGAATTCCTCACAGGGTCAGCCGCCAATTCATTTATTAAAAATATTTACATTTCATCAAATTCCAAATTCAAGGCATACATTCCTACTTTTAATGTAACCCGTATGGGCTTGGTCAGAGGTATCTCGACCGATCTTTCCATCCCAGAAATTTTATCCGCCCTTACAACTCCTCAACATATCGGCAATCCCATAAAAGCCAGAAGACTAAATTACAAGGACTCTTCTGAGGGCACAATTACCTGGAAACCCTCCCAATCTGTCGTGATCACCTTTGAAGGGCAGTCTCTTCCCTCGCATATATATTTATTTTTTAATTCATTACCGGTTGAAATTTACACTTATCCTACCACACAATGTTTTAATTGCTGCCGTTTTGGTCACACCAAAGCTGCATGCAGATCTCCGCCCAGATGTTTCAAATGTGGTGAAAGCCACACAGCTGACCAATGCCCTTCTTCAGCCCAACCCAAATGTTTCTACTGTTTAGGCTCTCATACAGCCATCAACTATTCTTGCCCAGAACAATCCCGCCAAAAAAATATTAAATTATCAATGTCTTCTCAGAACTTATCTTTTCTGCAGGCATCTAAATTATTCCCTCCCGTCAAGAAATCATTTGCTGAGGCTTTATCCAGCAACCCTACATCCAACTCTCTCCAATCCTCAACAACAATTTCTTCTCGCTCAACTAAATTCTCATACAAAAACCCCACCCCTAAACCGGCTCCTGGATATGATCAACAACAACACAATTCACTTCTTTTAAATCCCAATGGGTCATCACTTTCAACTGCCGTAAATGGTTGTGCAAACAATTCTAATCCTTTCTCAACGAACTCTCTCTTCCTTTCTGAAAAACTCTCCCAAGACAATTCTTCATTTATTCAAACCCTTATTATGCTTTTAATTGACCTAATTTCTTCACAAACCAATCTACCGTCCAACGCTGCTTCTATTATTACCACATTAAAATCACTTTCACAAAATGACTTCACAAGACGTTAGATTACTTCAGTGGAATAGCAGAAGCGCCATCTCCAATAAGGATGACCTCACCCGCCTTCTGTATTTTCACTCAATATCGATTGCTGCCGTCTCTGAGACTTGGTTTAAGCCTGCTCAACTCTTCAAGGTGAGTGGCTTCCAATGTCTGCGGGACGACCGCATTGATGGGATGGGCGGTGCAGCCCTGCTCATCAAAAACTCCCTACCCTTCACCCCTCTTTCCATTAAACCCATAAATGCATCCTTCCAATTAGTGGCAGCTACTGTCTCTAATATTACATTTATATCTCTCTACATTCCCCCTTCTACCTCATTTGATCTTTCCTTATGGGTCCACATGCTTGGCAAAATATCTTCTCCTTTGGTTATTCTGGGTGACTTCAATGCACACTCCCCACTGTGGGGTTCTTCATCCACGGATTTCTCAAGAAACAAAATTATTGACCTTATGGACTCCTTAAACCTGTGTCTTCTAAATGACGGATCCCCAACAAGGTTAAGTCACCCTGGACAGAGACCTAGTGCGGTGGACATATCTCTTTGTTCTCCATGTATCTCTCCACTAATTTCCTGGAGAACTACCTCAGACCCCTGCGGCAGTGACCACTATCCCATCATTCTGTATCTGGGTCAGCGGTTAGATACTCACCCCTTTAAAAGTAAATCAAAATATATTACAAAGAAAGCCAACTGGTCCCAATTCAAAGAATCTATTCAGGCTCTTACCCTCTCCCTTCCTACCCCTAATTCAGAAAATTGCACCTCCACTTATAAATCTTGGTCCGAATCCATTCTTAAATCCGCTGAAAAGGCTATTCCTAAATCATCTCCTGTAGGCACGGAGGCTCGCCCTCCCCCTTGGTGGGATGAGGAATGCCTTCAAGTGTTGAAAGAAAGGAAAGCGGCCAATAAGACATACTGCCAACAGATGACAATGGAAAATTACTTAACAGCCAAGAATGCCCAAGCTTTGGCTAAACGTACATTTCGTTTAAAAAAAAAACAGCTGGCGTAACTTCTGTACTAACATATCCCTGCCACTCCAGCGGGGGAGGTTTGGTCGATGATTCGCAGATTTAGATCTTCCTTTTCACTGCCGAAGTCATCTCACAATTCAGCAATTTGGATGTCTGACTTTCTTAGCAAAATAGCTCCCCCTTATGTCCCTAATCTTGATGAAGTACCTATTCCATCTTTCACCCCAAATTCGTCTTCATGGTTAGATGCTCCATTTTCCATAGAGGAGTTAAAGAGAGCTTCGGAAAACCTCAAAGACTCTGCTCCAGGCAGAGATGAAATTCTGAACATATTCATCAGTCACAATGATGACAATTCCCTTTCCTACTTTCTCTCTCTTATCAATTTATTTCTGGATTCTGGTATTATTCCCCAGACTGGAAAATCCAAAATATCATTCCCATTTGCAAGAGTAACAAAGATCCTAGTCTAGGTTCAAGCTATAGACCGATTGCTCTCTCTTCTACTCTATGCAAAGTAGCTGAAAGGATGATTAAGAACAGATTAGACTGGTTCGTAGAAAAAAATCAAATCCTTTCCCCTTCGCAGTTTGGATTTAGAAAAGGTAAAAGTACCCTTGATAACCTTTCTTCTCTTGTGACAGATGTTAAATTAGCACTTTCTAAAAACGAATATTGCATAGCAGTGTTTTTAGACATCTGCGGAGCATATGACAATGTTGTCATCCCCATTCTAAAAGAAAAATTATTGGCGATTGGCGCCCCACCCAAATTGGTCCAATTCATTATTAATTTGCTCTCCCAGAGAACTATTTTTGTAGACGTGCCTGGATCCTCTCCCCACGTTAGACACATATTCAAAGGACTCCCGCAAGGGTCTGTCCTAAGCCTGATCCTGTACAATATTTATACTTTCGATCTGGAAAAATCTATTCATTTCATGTGCGATATACTTCAATACGCCGATGACTTAACGTTCTACAAAATATCCCCAATCTTTTCATCGCAGCGTCAGCAATCAACAACGCTCTTAGAAAACTCTTGGCGTGGTTAAATAGTAATGGCCTTGAACTTTCTCCTTCCAAAAGCAAAGTTGTCATCTTCACTCGTCGTCGAAAGCTCCCTGATATTCAGGTGAGATTTGGCGATGAAGTCATCCCTATCTCTAAGGAAGTTAAGTTCCTGGGAATGTTTTTGGATTCCAAGCTTACTTGGAACACCCATATAAATCATGTTATCACAAAATGTGAAAGCAATATCAATCCACTTAGATTTCTGTCCGGAGTGTGGTGGGGTTCCCACCCAGCATCTTTAAAACTTTACAATGCCCTCATCCGAAGTCATCTTGATTACGGATCTTGCCTGTTTGATTCAATATCTTCTTCAAATTCACATAAATTAGATAAGATCCAGTCAAAGTCTCTTCGTCTTATTCTAGGAGCCATGAAATCTTCCCCAATCAACTCAATGCAAGTAGAATGCTCCGAACCCCCCTTGCATATAAGGAGATGCTTAGCAGAAAAATATATTTTCAAAACATGCTCGATAACATCCCATCCCTTGATTCCTAAACTTCAATCTTTAAAGTATGATGTTATTTCAAATCCATTTTGGAAAAACATTCCCCCCCCCTTTTCTATGACTGCTATAACTCTTTCCTGGATATACCCACCAACATCTATCGTAACGAATCTCTTCCCTTATACTCGTGTTCCTATGAAAGTCTTACTT